>MU155140.1:0-187093 GCA_015484465.1 Pholiota conissans
GTTGGAAAGTACAAATTGCTTACTTCTATCAAGCTTTTATCTATACGATTTCAATTTTATCCCAGACCTCGTTGGCGGCCATGGGCCGCTGCACTCGGTCTGTAATGTGCGCATGAAGGATGGTCTTTTATTTGTGCAGGCAGTATTTTGAGCAGTGAAACAAACAAGTACAACGTATCAAAACTTTCGAAACTTGGATAACCAACTTTTCTGAATCGCCAGTTATTTGTGCGAGCTTTTGATGGAGGTAATGGCAAACAGAGACAACGTATCAAAACTATTTTCCTTATTTGTGAATTTCCAACGTGGGGGACCATTGCTTTACAGCAAGGTGAAGCGCACTCTTCCCGCTCGGCATGTTCGCTGGGACTCCGCGCCCGATATGCTGCCGAGTGGTCTCCGCTGGGGTATCAATGTTGGATCCAAGAATGGGGACTGGGGATGACTCCAATGGCACGAATCGTCATTTGGAGTAAAATTGGAGCAAAATTAATTCCATCGCGTGTGGAGTGAACAGAATGAAAAAATCAATAATTATTTTGACCACCAGAGACTTATTCTTGCCAGCGAATTATCGCTTCAACCGAAGTAGAAAATCAGCAGGGAAGGAGGGAAGAATTGACGATGTCAAGAGGATTTACGTGGAGTGCTAAGTGATTTATTACGTAATGTAGACTTGCCCGAAAAAGACAGGACGAACGTGAATGTACGGGAATCCTTCTCTTCCTCGAACCACCATCTACTCCATATACCCCACCGCGACCTCGTCGCAACTTCCGCGATGAGCACTACCATCGGTGAGTATTGTTTCTGTTCAACAGTTCGCGTTTCCACGGGCGCGCATTGGCCGCTGTGGCTGGCTATGCGGCATTGGTCGATACAAAGCCGGGACGGCGATCGCCTCGGAAGGGGGATTACGAGGATGTCATCGTGGTTGGGAGATCAAGAAGCCGGGGACGGAAATGGACAAGGGAGGAGCAAGATTAGCCATGATGCAGACCAAAAAAAGAGTGGCCGGCCTCGAGGCTGTATACTCTTAATCTCTCCCCACTACGCTAGCCTTTCGTTTGGGTCATGTCGACCTCTCCGCCCGGTGCAACGACGGGCCCCACGTCGTCGCCCACTACTCCTGGTTCATCATCATCTGCTCCCACACGTTCTACTAATGCTGACTCTACTTCCACGTCTTCGTCTTCAGTTACCTCACCCACAGTCGATCCACCGCCGACGTCGACAACGACAACGACAACGACATCGACGACTGATACCTCCACGACTACTGGCACCACCACGAGCACTACTGACACCACAACCAGTACCACAACCAGCACGACCGACACGTCAACAAGCACCACCTCGACACCAACGAACACCACCACAACAACAACCCCAACCCTACCGCCGACGACTCTGTCAACGAGTTCGACGAATACGTTCACGTCTACCTCGCTGTGAGTATTTTGGTTGTGTCTTCATCGTTCCCTTTGTTTCTATTTTTGCTTTTCTGCCTTCACATCGTATGAATTGCGGTCCAATCGATCCTGCTGTCGTATTTTCTATTGCTTGCTGGGCTATTCATGTAATCGTGGCACATCTATGCTTCCCGTTGGTCGGTGCAGGCAATGATCTACTCTGTCCTCTCCATTCATCGGATGTGTTTCGGTACGCAGCGTCGTTGATGCCTTGCAGATCGGGTTTCAGCACTGGCATGATACACCACGAGTCCCGACTTTCTTGCGTCCGACTACGTTGCTCCTCGTGTTCTCTGTTTCTTTTTTTTCTCCTCCACACCGCCAGACCATCATGCGACTCATGCGGTTGTTTCGAGCCGTACCTAGCTCATGGAAAAACCTCGATCTATTCGAGGCATGGCGTGGTTATCATTCGCTTTTTTTAGCACCACGAATCGCAGGAGTCGTACTGCGGAATCCTCTCCCGACTTTGCTACCTCTTGGGGTCGAACTCTGGTTCGTTAAAAATGCGCTAATTGCTGACGTCATTCTCCGAAATGCATTCTTCCTCGGACCGCCTCTATTTCTCCGGATTATCCCGCTCTTTTTCACTGCAATTTTTTTTTTCTCGACATCTCGTCATGATGCGTTACTCTTCTCTTTTTAGTGATTTAGGCTTTCTTCCTTTTTTGCTTTACGTTTAGGCGCCCACTTCACATTTCGCTGACTCATTTGTGTGTAGATTGACGTCCAATGGGCAGACCTATACTACAGTCATAGTTGCCACAACGGTCGTCCAACCTGGCACTGTCGTGAGTCAGACAGCTGCCACTGCTAACCGTTCGTCAAGTACGAACACGGGCGCCATCGTAGGAGGCGTTGTTGGAGGTACGTTTCTCAATAAAATTTATCAATTGTTATAACTGTTTTTGTAGGTGTTGGTGGTCTTGCCCTTATCCTTCTTGTTATTTGGGCCCTACTGCGGAGACGCAGTAACAATAAGGACGACTTCGACGGCAACTTCGATCCGGCTCATGTAGGGAAAGGCGGTGGAGGGGGTGGTACTCTGCCGCAGATGGATGTGGACGACGATGACGGCGTTGGCGGACGTCTGGCTACAGGCGCTGAAGGCGGCGGTATTATTTCCCCATATCAATATAACCCTACCCCTCCGCCGGCACCCCTTCCGCAAATGTCACAATCAGCCACGCAACCTCTGCTGGCTGGCGCCCTCGGAGCTGCTGCTGGCGCTGGCGCTGCTGCCCTCTACGCTGATGGTCACTCCAGTGGTTATGGTGGCCAATACGGCGCGGGCTCAAACTCGACATCATATTATCCTCCCACCTCATCGTCAGACGCTCCTGGATCCCCAGTTACGTCGGCGGGTGGCACGTTTTCCAACGAAGGCGGGTACGGCGGGCCTAGCTCGGCGTCGTCGGGTGGGTACTATCCTGGCAGCGTCAACCCCTACGCACCACCCACTGGTCGCGGACCGTCTCCGGGCCCTAGTATGAACCTTCCGCAAGGCACGACCACAGGCAGCTCGGAGCACTCCTCGAGCGGGTATGGGAATGCTGCTGCTGCCGCTGCAGCAGCTGGTGTGCTGGGCGCAGGTGCCATGTATGCGCACAACCCACGGAGCGCGAAGGAGATGGAGGCGATGGGACTGCGCGGTGCCCAGCCGCGCGTGATGAACCCGGACGACCAGGGCGGATCATACTATAACCCATACCAAGCGCAGGGCGGCATGCCCGCACCTGTGTCCATGCCTTCAGCGGACCCGCGGCGGCAGTCGTACCTCCAGTACGGCCCCACCGGCGGCTCATACGACGCATACGCCACGTCCACCCCCGGCGCAGGCGGTCTCCCAGACGCATTGCGCCCTGGTCTCTCGTCCAGCCCGTCGACGGTATCGTCGTCATCGCCGTCGCAGCAACAGCGCGCGGGGTCGGCGGTGGTGGTGCATCAGGATGGGGGTAGGGTGGTGATGAGCGGGAAGGGGCGGGAGGCGTTGACGGAGGAGCCTGGGGAGGAGGAGGCGCAGTTGCCGGAGATTCCGCCGACTTATGATAGTTTGATGCCGGATCGGGCGCGCTCGCCGCCTGGGGGAGGTGCGGGGCCGCCGTCTTAGGCGGGTTGATGGAGAGGGTGGTGAGGTGGTGAAGTGAGGCGGGAGGTTTGAGTGGGTTGATGGATGAGGAGGTGGAATGAGGATACCGATATACCTCCAGATTGGCCGTATGTTCCGTTTCTTTTCTCCCGTGTGAGTTATTGTCAGTCATACCCTCGCAAAATCGTCTCGAGAGACGTCAAATCATCTCTACTCCGTCATTCCTTGCGTCTTGCCTTCCTCTTGGCGTGTCATTGCGCGTCTTTCTTACCTACCTGCCTACTGTCCTCTCCGTCCTTTTTTTCTCTTTTTCCTTTGTTTGATTTTATATTGAAGTGACATGTTTACTTGCCCGTTTACTTGCCCATCCATTCATTCTGTTTTCGCTTTTCTTTTTACTGTATCTATTCTTCTTTTCAAAATCCAATCCTCCCTGCCGCATCCCAGTCCTCCCATCTCCTCCCTCCGCTCTTCGAATCCGCTTCTTACTTTTTTATTCATTTTGTCTTTTCTTTTTTCTCCGCACGAACCATGTAGCAAAGCCTCAATTTTATGATAAAATATTTTTTTATTAATCCCTTTCCACTCGCTTGTTCCCGTTATCGCTTTGTCCTTTCTTCCTTTCTTCCTACCTTCATCTTCTTATGTTCGCTCGTCTTGTTCGCTCGTAGTGCTCTTCGGGGTTCTCCTGTGCAGCTATTCACCATGCGGTCTGCCTAACGGCCTACATGCTACATACCTACCTCCTTCCCCTCCTCTCAGCTCCGCTCCGACACTCTTCCTCCGAATGATATCGTAGGTATGTACATGTACTCTGCATACATACCGCCGCCTCCACCTTTCTACTCATGAAGGTGTATCTGATCTCCTTTGTGGGTGGGCTGTGGTATTTGTATGAACGCTCGAGAGCCGTAGGACCGCATGGTATCATGGACCTGCAACCAACCTGCAACCTAGGTAGAGTGCACGTGCGGACGACGCACAAAAAATCCATGTTGGATGTGGGTAGTGATAGATGGCAATCTTCTCTATGTGGTACTACCTATGTGTATTTTTCGCTGTGTTACAGACTTTTGCATAATCGGCGACACTCGTATATATATTTGAGGATCACTAAAATTGTTTCTTTTACTCGTCCATTGCTCGTTCATCGCATTGGCGTTAGTCACATGTCACAATGTTACTCGTTCGGTCGCGTCGCGTCAGCATTTCTGCATCTACATGCCAGGTTCTTAAGTAACACTTAAAATATGCATTTAATTTGGTAGAGAATTGTATTTTCCTTACTTTCTATAAAGAAGATTTGGACAAAAGCCATATTGAACGCGTCTTTGACGCGCTTCAAGCTTTAATGAGCGCGTTCCTTCCATTTTGGGAAGAGTCACACGTGACCTTGCCGAATATCGATGTCACCTCAGTGATCCTACTCCTTGATCATCGACCAACTGCCACTATAGCCTTGACTCGCAAAATGAACGACCCAAACTTATATCTCTGCATTAAATATGTTGTCATTGACGACATCGACTTTGCCGCAACAGGAGGCCGATCATATACAGTCAGGATGCGGCCAACGGAGAATGCTGAGGATATGGTCAAAGCAATTCGCCAGGACCATCCATCTCTGCTCAAATACGATCTTTCTGCATTTAAGGTTCTTAGGATTTTGACCCCGGTGCCTCCGGAGACGGTTGACCCCGCATATACTCCAACAGTCGCGAAGGTGCAGGCCCAGGGACAGGACGGCCCTCTCTCGCTCAACATAATCCTAGAACAGCTTCGCGAGCGCTCAGAAGAGGCAAAGAAAACGGAGCTTGTCAATGATTACGTGCGGATTATTCCGAATTATTTACGGCTGGACCGCGACTTCAAGAATGAGGATGGGGAGCTCGTTTCGGTGATTTTGGTGCGATTTGCTACTTCAGGTATGTAGGTCGTCACCATATATACGCGATATCCGTTATTTTGACATGACTCAGGAGAGCGAGCTGAGCCAGATATCTATCGAAAAACGCGTCTTAAGCCTGGAATGACTTTTCGTACGCAGTAGTTCTAGTTTTCAGTTCCAGGTTTACTGCCACCATCCTGACGCGCACTTTCAGGTCTCCGGAATTTGCTCAACGTCGCACACCGATGTCCTCCTTCAGGTATCTCCAAGTCTCGGGGTGCCATATTACGACAATATGCCCTGATAGACCGTCCCCCAAACCGTCTTGCGTCCTCTGTCGCCCTTTTCGATAGAAACTTGGCATTGCTGCAGTACAAGTTGGAGAACCTTGACGTCCTGCACGGCTCCGACAAAGCTGAACTACTTTTCCTGGATGAACTGGCTTTTCACGGTAAGGCTGACGAGTTCATTTCGGCCGCGATTGGGGATTACTCGAGCGAGGAGGACCGATTGTATGCGCTGAAACCTTTCTTGGAGGCAATTTTTGGGAGTAATCTGGAGTTGCAGTACAAGGCGGCTAGGGCTAGCGAGAGCGAAATGTTAAGCGTCAACTCTGAGAAGGCATTGGAGACACCGTTCGATGGTGCCTATCTGACCAAGATTAGAGCTGGTGGTCGCTCAATCACCAGAGTTATCCTTGATGTGAAGACCGCGAGAGATGCCCTTGCCCGCTTGACGAAAAGCTATGCGGAGGAGGTGTATGGATTCAAGGTATGTGTCCTATACGCCTGGATTCTATTCGAAAGCTCATCTGGGTTTGACGGGCGTAGGACGAGCCCTACTTCGAATCGACATATTTCCCGAAAGTCTTCATCGCTCTCAATGCTCACAGGCTTGAAATCTATACTACAGTTACCCTCAAAACGGTCGTCGTGAACGAGATACTCAGTCTTGACATGCGAGGAAACCTCTCCCGAAGCGAGTCAACGCAAAACCTAGCGCGTGGCTGTGGCCTTACGAGAATGCTCTACTCAGCTCAACACATACTATTCAGAGCTCAAACGCACAGAGACGCCTTTGTCGTACTTCCCTACACCAACACCCGAACCTTCTGATGTTCCTGAACCATTACAAGACACGTTGAAGGGCCTCCAGATTATTGATCATCTAGGCTGGGACGAAATTAGCATGGGCCCTGTAGATCAACCGTCTCCAGCAGGCATGCGGCACAACCTCTTCCTTGCGAACTATGTTGATGCAGATAAGACCCCTCCTGTTCGAGCTATTGTCAAGATCACGAGGCGATATGGCACAAAAGCACACACCTGCCTCGCAGAACGAAAACTCGCACCAAGACTGATTCTCTGCCGACCTGTCATTGGAAACTTGCTTCTTGTTGTCATGGAACATGCTCCAGGAGAGCCATTGGATTTAATTGCGCCTAAATTGAATGCTTTGCAGAAGCGTTTGGTCTTTGACAAGCTGAAAGAGGCGATCAGGGTCCTTGCAGACAACGGGCTTGTTCATGGTGATCTGCGCGCTTCGAATATCTTGGTGCACTGCGATACACTTGAATCCAACCCAACAGGGGTGACAGTGAATATCATTGACTTCGATTGGGCCGCAGAGCATGGTGAAGGTTGCTATCCGGAGGACATCAATATGGAAGAGCTGCATAAGCAGTGGCATAGGGACGTCGGGCCAATGGAAAAGATGAGGACGGCGCATGATATGTTCGCTGTCCTGAATGTACTGGGACAAGATCTCTTGGATATTGGTGATGAAGACTGATAGCTTCCTAGAGTTTGTTGTCCTACAAACATGCTGTTTAATTTTGACATCGGTCATACCCTTGGAATGTCGACTCGAGAGACAATATATCTTCTCTTCTCAGTTTTTTGTATGCCACCTTCCATGCCCACAACATGTTCGTTCCGATTTTATACCCTATACCCTTCCCGCCCACTTGACCCATGTTTCCATCATCATCTACATTATTTTCCTCACATTCTTCCTGGCGACTGGCAAGCGACCGGCCCCTGTGCGCGCCTGATACGGGTAGCGCGTTGCTTCGATTACGTAAACATACGGAAATACCCAGTAATCGTAAAACGGAGTTGCTGACGTTCGTTTCGTTTGGCGTTTGGACGGCATCGTTGATACATATCATCGTGACAACGGCACGAGGGTAATGAAATTGGCGCTTATCTTCCTTGGCGCTTAGCGCTCAACCTTGAGGTGGCAGTCAGTGAGATGGCGTCGGGTTGGAATTTTGTGCAGTGTTATGGCTTGGACCTCCCTATAAATATTTTTTTGCTGTCCCACCCTGTCCCTTTTCTCTGACGCCTTCCCACCTTCCGAGAGGTTACCCGGTTTGCGTACAGATAGTCATCGATATTGGCATCCCCGTAGAAGTCCAACCTGATCAGACTATCAGTGGAGCTCTTTCTTCGTTTGGCGCCGTTGAGGACGTAAGTACGAGGTTTACTCAGCTCTGACGTCATCTCCATCACCCAGGCTACAAAAAGAGGGTACATAACAATCTTGAAGGTGGTGAAGGTGTATCACCCGCTGAGTACTCTTCATACATATCTTTCGTTGACATCGAGTAAAAGGAAAGATCAGACATAATTAAATCTCATCTTTCCATGGTTGTTGACAAGCCCCTACGACTAACATGTGCTGGACAGCTGATTCGGGGGTTGAGCGGGCGATGATTTCGATCATAACATCGAGGGTAAAACATGCATCCGCACCTTTCAGTGATGAGAATTGTCAGCACTCCGTACTAATAATGTCTGCCCCCCATGGATAGGCCCGGAACATCTTACTTCAATGCTATCATTCTCTCGTCGCGAAACGAAACCTGAGCGCAAGAGAAAAAAAGCTCGTGCAAGCAGATTTTTGTCAAAGTATGTGTCAAATATCCCATGCGTAGTCTATTCGACGTCGACCACCTGTGGGAAGCCATCGAAGTTCCATCACAAGGAATGTCAATTCCATCACAATTTGCTTGGCGACCCTAGTTTATGGGGTAAGTATTTATGTCGTTATAAGGAAATATCCTCCTGTTTGTGCTCTCTGACACCTTCCCTCATTCAACTGTGTGGAAGCTCATTTTTTTTCCCTCCACTCCTTCCATACCATGGCACCTGGCATATGGACACGTCACCCGCGCTATGTGGCGCTCGTCGCCGTTGCGCTCCTTACCACTTTTTATCTCCTGACGCCGTACAGTGCGGGCCCATACCGGTTGCGGAAGCTGTACGACAGCGACCTCCCAAGCCGTGTCGAGCGCTCGAAGAACATCTACGACAAGCTGCTGAGGAACAGGCAGGGCCTGATCAAGCGCTTCGGGCCCACACCCAAGTCGATTGACCTGTAGGTCGTCTCCTAGGGGCCATATCGTGCGGTGGACTGACTGACGTGTCGCCTAGATTCCCACCCGACGTTGCTCCCTGGCCTCCATACACCGTCTGTAAGTCGGATTCAGGCATCATGACGCTGTAAAAGACTCACTGACACGTTATCCTAGGGGATTTCTTCCCTGCTGCATTCAACTGTCCTCACGAGGTGGAGCGGCTGGGTGCCCTGGGCGACGGAGGCAAATGGGTGTGCGGACTCTCCCGCGTCGCAGAGAAGAAGGACTGTGTCGTATACTCGTTCGGTAAGCATCATCTAATCGCGTTCGGGTACAATAACCCCATTCATGCTTGGCGTCGTCAGGTATCAATCTGGAGTCCTCGTTCGAGGCGGAGATTCTCGACAACACCGACCACTGCCAGATCTGGGGATACGATTTTAGCGTCAAATCATTTGGACCTGAGATTCCTCGCGGTCGGGCGCATCGTACTCACTTCAAGGCCGTCGGACTTGCTGGTTCTGACAAGGACGGCCCGAACGACGACCCTAAGATGTTCACTTTGGAAACGTTGATGAAGCAGAACGGTGAGTAAAGGGTTTTTCTTCTTTCAACTTCGTCGGTTTTTGCTGTCTTGGCCAGCATTGTGCCGAACGACTGTTCCTAACCTGGGTCATGGGTTTAACGCATGGTTGTTTCTGCAAGAGACGTTCGAAGTCTTACTGACTGATAATTCATATAGGCCACAAACACATTGATATCCTCAAGATTGATATTGAAGGATGGGAATTCGAGACCCTCACGACTTTGCTCAAGCCCTATATCAGCTCAGGACGCCCTCTCCCCTTCGGTCAGCTCCAGTTGGAAATTCACATTTGGAACAAGTCGTTCGCCGACTTCCTCGAGTGGTGGGAAATGCTCGAATCGGCTGGCCTGCGCCCCTTCTGGACTGAGCCCAACTTGGTGTACCAGAACTACAACAAGGACAAGCACACTCCTGATCTTGCTGAGGTATGGATTCAATGTCTCTTCATTGTTAAATTATCTCTCTAACGAATATTATAGTACTCGTTCCTCAACGTTAAGGGCAACAATGTCTTCATCAACGACCCCAAGTTCGAAGGTGACATCCACCACCCCCACGCTCCCCGCGAAGATTAATCGTCGCGTTGTATCTACATGCATATACCCACTACTTATTATCCGCCGGCGGCAGCCAAAAAGAAGAGGAGAGCTTCGGGATACATCTAGCTCAGGATCATCTTCGCTCACACCTACACACGTACTGCGAATATCCTATAATGCTTTACTAATATAATCTCTATACCATTGCTGAGAACAAAGAAGTGGTTTGCCGGTTCGGCGGGCCCATATTCAATTCCGAAAGACAACAGACCCCCGTTGCCATCTTATTCGCACACAGTGTTGCATTCACCATTCTCAATGATCATCACCGTGTCATGATGTGGAGCCACTTTGCTATTCTACGCAGAATTATCGGAAAGGCCCAACTTGTTCACCAGTATTTTCGCTGTCGAATGATTCGAATGACCTTCAGAATACCGCTCCAGACTTTGATCAATATAAATATAAAGATACGGAATTTCTGGAAGATACGGCATCATAAAAGACAACGGAATATCTATCCGGATCAGGGGTGCAACCAACAACGCCGAGGTGGCTCGAGAAATGCGGCGATCGCGTGTGCGTTGTCCCCCTCTCGTCCACCACCACCACCACCATCTCAGAGCTCATTCAACGAGCTCCTCACATTCTTTGGCTGCGCTTTTCCTTTCGGTTTCGGTTCACTCCTTTAGTTTCGAAAAAACGTTCCACGCGTTGAACGCATCGCCATCTGCCACTCGAGATACCCTCACGCCACACATTAGCTCCTAACACTCACCCATCACTACTCAGCACAATAAACACAAAAATATGCAGCTCGACTTTCCAATAATCCGGATGGTGCTCTATGGAGTACTGGTGCGCCTATATTCTATGATCTCGGGCGGAAAATTTGAGCAATAATGTTATTTTTTTCAGGCATTTTGGAGCTTCATACTCTTCTGCCTCGCCGCTGCGAGGTTGAACTATACCAACCACCTCCCGCGTGGCGATCCACTCAACGGTGGCAGGAGCTTCTACGGTGAGCGCGTTGTGCTGTTCACTTTGTCCCGGTCGAAAGCTCACGAAGTGCGGCGGTGGCTCTTATTGCAGACCCTATTGTTGTCGAAGTCCTTATCACGACGCTGATGACCATGCCATTCGCTGTATTCATGTGATTCGCCGGTCCATTATTTCTACGTCCATTCCATATGCTGATGAATCTATTTGATATTCAGCATTTTGTCAATACACAAGCGCTGGGAGCACCCAGTAGTATCGACGTTTCTTGCAGAGATCGTCGGGCTTAGTGTTCTTTGGATTTTCTGGATAGCGGGCGCGGCTGGCACTACGGTAAGTCGTATGTTCTCATATTCAAAAAAGGTATGCAGGACTGAACGTATGTTTGCTTGGACAGAGCCCATGGGGCAACCTGGGATTCTGCCAACAATTCGAGGCGTGTCGCGTGTTGTCCGCCCTCGTGGCTTTTGCCTGGCTGGGGTGGTTCACGATCACCGCGCTCCTCGCCTTCAGCCTGCTATTCAGCATCGCCAATAAAGCGGCGTTTGAGCCACTACACGGGCGGTGGAACCCCAGACAAAGTCAGTACGTGGACAATGTCGTACGCGCATAGCGTGTAGTAACCCAGCACGGGGTTATCGGGTGAGCGTTTCCCTTCTCACTGCTGCGGCTTGGCTCGTGCTGACCGGGAAGCAATGGTACAGATGCCCTAACGTGTTTTTGCCTGCTGTGTTTGTCTTTTGGACCCTGTTGTAATTTTATTTTGTCCCGTGGAAGCCTGTCGCAAAGGCGGTATTATACCCCTCTTATTACCCAACTACGCTACCCTTCTCCCATTGTTCGACGGTGTAGTTCATTGCTCAGGAACGTGTATCTATTGTAACCATGCTTCTCCTCTTTTTAAAAAAAAGTTTGTGTGGGACACGCTGGGAAAAGATTCTGGATCTTTGCCGATCTGAGGCTAGAGCTAACCGTCTGAAGTCGACCTGTGCTTGTAGCATGGCAACTGGTTTCTTGATCGACACTCTGGCGCCGGCCACGTTGACAAATTCTCATGGATGGAACTTAGCTACGCAGAGAAGTCTTCGCCTTGAATTCAAATTGCCTCCTTAAGTCAATTCCTTTTATAGGCCCCAGAATTTGGAAGATCGGCCTGCAGGCTGCAGCACTTTTATGGAAAGTTCATACCTATATTTAGAAATTCATCTTTGTCATTTTGACAGTTGTAGATCACCGATGTTGTTTCTGATCCACGCATCTTAGTAAAGTACAACGTTTGAGCGGAATTATTCAATGATCAGAACCACCCCATCTTATACGAATTTGCTTTCGGCTCTAATGTTTAGAACGCAGCAAGGCGACACACCAAGTCGTGGCACTCTAGTTCAGATTCTACAATATCAGAGCATTCAGCCTGCGAGATTGCCATTTCGAAAGGCAACCACTGACAAAGACGTACATCACACTGCTGGAGGTGATTAATGTTTCTTTGGAAAACAGTGGCTTTTAAACAGGCTTTGCAACTGTTCACAAAAGAAACACGCGTGTATTTTGGAAACATTGATCAAACAGCCTCGTGTTCCTTTCAGAAACAGCCGTGAACCGTGTTCACGCATCACTGTTTTTGAAGGGAACACGAATCACCTCCAGCAGTGTCAATAAATACCCAGCTTATCAGATATTATTTCGCATGTAATCCCCCCTTAGTGAAGTGAAGAAACAATGTAAAGTGGTATAGCGCCGTTGCCAGAATAACATCACTGCTAGCGGTTAAATAGCAAGAAAGGGATTTAAGGATAGTTTGGCCGCCCAAACCGAGTGGCTGGTAACAATGTTAGTAAACTAACTTTACGTTGGGGCGTTCATGAAATTCCCAGTCATTGTTAGGCATGTCCGCGAACACGTCGCCCGAAAGTTCAAATATAGGGCGCGCCATGTTCCTCTGAACTTCAGCAGTTCGATCAAGTGGATCGGACTCGTTCCAGGAAATTATAGGCTCCCGCGAACGCCGAAGCCATTCCTAAATCACCGTTGGAAGTCCTTTGGGTTGCGCAAAGGCGCGACCTGGCCTCGGCCACAAATTGCAGACTTTCCCTGCTCCTCCCACTAAGTATGGTGGCGAATCTCCTTCTCCTACTTTAATTCGTGCTTGATTGAAGAAGGTGTTGAGAAGCCCTTGATGATTAATGGCTGAGTAGGTCTATTTGAGGTAAGAAATAGCACAGTAGAAAACCACATAGACGTGTGACTCCGCGTCGTGGACAAGTGCATGGGGTCCAGGATTAGAATCCAAAGCTTCGATAGACTTGAAAGCGAAAGTGCCCTTGTAAAATATCAGTGGTTTCCGGGAAGAGAAAAACGAATAATTCGTACCGTTCTCCAATGTCTCCTTTTATCTGCTTCTTCGACTTTACGCGATAGTTCCCAGTCAATGAGAATGCCCCGCGTGCGAGAAGTGGTATCGGCGAAGAGGATGATATTCCCAGTGCTTATATCGCAATGCATCCGATTAGCAGACACATACGCAGTCTCTAACGCTACATTATAAGGTTAGCGAGTGATTTAGGAAACGAAAGAGTAACAAAAATCATACCGTCATAAACATCACGCACAGCTCCCCTGATCCAGCTAGGTGGGAGAGGGGATACCCTGCTTCTTTGGTCACTCTTGATATGACTGGACGGTGCGCATTCCACTCAGCGGTTTGATATCGATCGGTTTGTGTTATATACGCTTTGGAATTCAAAGGTTTGAAATATACAATGAAGACGACTAGATCGAGACGTACCGTGATCGAAATTACTCGTATCGCCGACATCTCCATAGCAGACAAGAGTTGGTACATTCGGTACACCCTCGATCGACCGAAGAATGTCACCTTCGACCTCCATGTCCTCCCGGTTTGTACGCCACGTATCTTTCAAGAAAACAATTTCCTTCGTCTCAATATCCATAGCCCAGAAGCCTTTAGTCCCACTAGAAGCAATGGCCGACGAACCAGATACAGGACGAGTTGCCAGAAAAAAGCGCTCTTCAACGACCCCGTTTGATGTTATGTTCCGAACGGGAAGTTTGACGACGCGACCAGATCCACAATACAGGACATACTCGTCGTCTATTCCCTTGAAGTCATCGCCGAGTTGAGATTTGACGTGCTGCCTAATAGCATCCCTGAGCAAAGCATCCTCTTTGTCACTGGCCCATTTAACACTATCCCGACCGCACTGTGCGCTGCTTGCGTTCCTAAACTGCCACAAGAACCTGCACAATATCCCAGGTTCCTTCCGATAATCGAAAGCCGCAGACATGACGACACCAGCGTGGTCCCAGCGGAAGAACCTTGCCTCGTTTGGGGTCATGAGTAACGTGAAGAGGAAAGTGCGAAGCTGACGGGAAAAGATTTCGTTTGCTGTTGAGAGCAGTTCTTCGCGAGCGAGACGAGTGAGATCCTTGCTATTTGGTCCGCGACAACGGGTGAATTCAAGATTGTCCCCTGGGGATGCTGGATCTTTGGCGATGTCATGCATTTTGAGGGTAATCACAAGCTGTGCGCGTTGGGGAAGGAATGGAATCTTTGCGTCCGCTTCGCATGTTTGGAAAATCTTGGATTATAGGGTCTTGATTTGCGTAGCCAATGATGTCGAATTTCGTATTGGGTTTAGCAGTACCTTCGTTCTCTTGCTGTTCATCCTCGTTCTCTGGCTTTTCGTCTTTGTCTCCGGTGTAGAAAAATGTGATTCCTGGGCATCGTTTGACACCACCCTCAGAAGACGTGTTCAAGGCATCGGCCTGGTGTGGTAATCAGTCATGGCGAGCAAATATCATTCAGAACAAAGCAACTTACGATCGATTGATACAAATGAGACTCCTTCTCTGCGTCCACCGGAACCTTGTCGAAGGCATGATGAGGTGATGGCATGTCGTCTTCAGGATGTCGATTCGGGAAGAATTCGAAGAGGAATAGGTCAGGTGGCATAGGACCGACAAGAATCTAAAAAAATTCGTCTGTCGACTTGTCATGATAATCAAAGGAGGATGAGGCGTCCTGTGTTGTGCTTGTTTCGCTGTTGGTCCAGCTTTTCGGAAGCGGACAATCAAAATATGGCTTGTCGTCAGCGGTGCGTTGTTCTTCATTTCCTTCTTCGCGTGTGGGTGTCGAGATGGGTGAATTCACCTTTGAGGAGTCGAAAGAAGAAAACGATGGAGACATTGGAGATGAGAATGTATGATCTCTGTCATTTTCATCGAGGACAGTTGCACCTCGTGGCGGAGGCATGGTATCGTTGGAACGAGATGGACATGTTGGTTATCGCACTCTGACCGGTTTTTTCAACATCTACTTGCCATGCCTGAAAGAGGAAGTCTCCGTTCTTTTTCCTTCGTGAATTTCATTCGCTTCAACTACGTTGAGACTTCAATGGATACACTGTCAGAAATTGAGAAATACCCTACGAACGAGCTTCTATACGAATGATTTCGATGAATAACGTGTAAGACCCTTTTATTGACAGTAACTCACAGACAAGACTTTCGACCAACTTCCAACTAACTTTAGTTTATTGTATTCAACGCTTCGCGAATTTCAAGGGACATGAATGCTTGATCGAGGGACCCACAACGACGAGTTGAAGAGGTCAATGTGTTACGAAGTCAGAATTTGGCGTTGTTGGTCAATTGACGCAGAGCTGATTCATTTATAGGACTGCGGGATCAGTGGAAGAGGCGGCCAGCGTTAAGCTGCTCGTTGTCGCAGGCGTCTGGACGGCAAAGTGTAAAGCGGATCATCATTACTCGGATATTCCCGCAGAGCGCGCTCTGAGCGCGTGAAAACGCGCACACTGTCCCTTGAGAAGTATAATTCATAGTTTACTTATTTTTTCAGACGGTATTAGGGCTATGACATGTGTGCACGAAAATGAGAATTTCATGGACTTGTAGAGTACAAGCTCTAAGCGGGATTCGGATCCCGAGACCGAGTCCGAGGAGCTGGGCCGTCTGGGGGTGCAACCGACTACCCCGATGGTAGTGTGGCAGAGCTATGAGTGGCTGGCAGATATATACGGGAACGCCCCTTAGGTGTGGGACGCTCACCATATTCCCTGTCGTTTATGGGTATGTCCTTGAAAACGTCGTCCGAAAGGTCAAAAAGAGGGCGGGCCATCTTCTTTTGAACCTCCGCTGCTCTATCAAGTGGTTTTATCATAACCCAGTGAGATACAGGATCCACAGTACGCTGAAGCCATTCCTGAATCACTACTGGCAGTCCTGTGGGCAGTGTAAAGCTGTCACCTTGTTGCACCAGGTTCAAAGCCTTCCCTGCTCCCCCCATTATAAATGGCTGTGTATCCCTTATTCCTGCAAAGTGATGGCCAAAAAATTCTTTAATAAGAAACTCAACGGTTTCGGGCGAATAGTCCCATTTGAGGAATAAAATAGCACAGTAGAAAACCACATAGACAAGTGACTCCGCGTCGTGTACGAGCGCATGGGGGCGAGGATTGAGCGCCAAAGTGTTGAGGGACATGAAGGCCCAAGTGCCCTAGGGACCTTTCAGTAGTGTCCCAGCAAATGAGAATGAAAATGCATAATACCGTTCGCCAATGTTTCCTTTCGTGTTCTTCCTCAATCTTACAAGAGAGTTCCCAGTCGATAAGAATACCCCGCCTGTTCCCATACGTGCGAGTAATGTCGTCGGCGAAGAGAATAATATTCCCAGTGCTAACATCGCGATGCATCCTTCCATCAGACACATACGCGGCCTCTAACGCTGAAAAATATGGTCAGCGAGCGGTTCATGGAGCGATAGAAAAAATCATACCATGATATACATCACGCACTGCTTGCAATAACTCCTTCGATCCAGCCAGATGAGTGAGGGGATACCCCGCCTCTTTAGTCACTTGCCGATAATGGATGCGTGAGGTCACCCTTGATATGACTGGACGATGCGCATTCCACTCGGCGGTTCGATATCGATCAGTTTGTGTGATATACGCTTTCGAACCGAAAAAGCTTGAGTATGCAATGAGGATGAAGTGAGCGAAACATACCATGATCAGGACTATTCGTATCGCCAACGTCGCCATAGCAGACTACAGATGGTACATTCGGTATACCCTCAATCGACCGGAGAATGTCACCCTCGACCTGCATATCTTCTCGGTTTGTACGCCATGTATCTTTCAGGAAAACAATTTCCTTCGTCTCCAGATCCATAGCCCAATATCCTCTAGTTGCGCGAGAAGCTATAGATCGCGGACGAGCCACGGGACGAGAAACCAGGAGGGGGCGCTCTTTAATGACGCCATCTGGTGTCATGTGTCGTACAGGAAGTTTGAAGACATGGTCAGGGTCATAATGCCGTTTATGTTGTTTCGCGATATCCTTGAAGTTGTCGCCGAGCTGGGATCTGACATGCCGTTCAATCCCATCCTTGAACACCGCTTCCTCATCGGCGCTAGCTCGCACAACGCCCCCATCCCAACCGCGCTGCGCATCGCTCGCGTTCCCGAACTGCCACAAGAACCTGCACAGTATCTCAGGTTCCTTCCGATAATCGAAAGCCGCCGACATAACGACACCAGCGTGGTCCCAGCGGAAGAAACGTGCCTCGTTTGAGGTCAGGAGTAGTGTGAAGAGGAAATTGCGGAGCTGGCGGGAAAAGATTTCGTTTGCGGTTGAGAGTAATTCTTCGCGAGCAAGACGGGTGAGATCCTTGCTATTTGGTCCGCGACGAGGAGGGAATTCGAGAATGTCCTCTGGAAATGCTGGATCTTTGGCGATGTCGTGAATTTTGAGGGACATCACAAGCTGTGCACGTTGGAGAAGAAATGATATGTTTGCGTCGCTTCGCATGTTTGGAAGACCTTGGACTATAGGCTCTTGATTTGTGTAGCCAATGATGTCGAATTTCGGCTTGGGTTTAGCGATACCCTCGTTCTCTAGCTGTTCATCCTCGTTTTCTGGCTTTTCGTCTTTTTCCCCGGTGTAGAGAAATGTGATTTCTGGACATCGTTGGACACCACCCTCAGAAGACGTGTTCAATGCATCGACCTGATGCGACAATCAATCATGGCAAGCAAATATCATCAAGAATAAAGCAACTTACGATCGATTGATACAAATCAGACTCCTTCTCTGCGTCCACCGGAACCTTGTCGAAGGCACGATGAGGTGAAGGCATGCTATCTTCAGGATGCTGATTCGGGAAGAATTTGGCGAGGAATAGGTCAGGCGGCATCGGACCGACGAGAATCTGAAAAAATTCGTCCGTCGTCTTGTCATGGTAATCAAAGGAGGATGAGTCGTCCTGTGTTGTGCTTGCTTCTGTGCTGTTCCAGCCTTTCGGAAGCGGACAATCAAGATATGGCTTGTCACCGACGTCGCGTTGTTCTTCATGTCCTTCTTCGCGTGTGGGCGTCGAGATGGATGAATTCTCCTTTGAGGAGTCGGAAGAAGACGACGACAGAGATATCGAAGATGAGATTGTACGTAGAGGATCTCTATCATCTTCGTCAAGGACAGCTGGACCTTGTGGCGGAGGCATGATGATATCGATGAATGAGATGGACACGTTGGTTATCGCACCCTGGCCGGTTCTTTCGACCTCTGCTTCCCATGCCTGAGAAAGATCGTCCCTGCTCTTATTCCGTCGTGACTTATATTCCCTTCAACGTGGAACTGGATCTTTCGGGGACAACATCATATCGCATTTAGAGTACACCGTCACTGGCAGGGATTGAGAAACAACATAAGAATGCGCTTCTATATGGATACTTTCACTGAGTAACGTGGAAAACCATTTCGTTTGAAAATAACTCACATAATGAGTATGTAAGACTTTCAACCTTTTTGTGTGTAAGCTACAACAGACTCTAGGTGACTGTATTCGGCGCTTCAAGTTCACGAAGTTCAGGAAACGTGGATGCTTGAGCAAGAACCTACTAGAGTATTGCGACGAGTTGAAGAGGTCAACGGCTGACGAAGTTCAGCACCGGACGTTCGACGTAAGGTGGGTCCACCAACGTGCTGCGGGATGACTGCGAAGATGCGGCAAGTGAGCAGCTCGTCGCCGAAGGCGGCGCCCCAACATCAAGCGGCCCGGGATCATCCTTCCTCGGACATTCCCGAAGAGCGCGCTTTCGACGCGTTTTGGCGCGCCACGATGGACGCTTCAGATTGAACATATACGTTCTCATTTTGTGATCTATCCAATTCCCCTAAAAATACTTCTCCTCATGTAGTAGAAAAAGCAAGTCAGTAGATTCAAGAGGCAGATACCCATTGGTTTTTTAAGTCGCGGCATTAAATTTGTAGCAGTAACGTCTTGGTATCGTCTCTAAAATAATTTGCGACGATACAAGTCTGGCCTCGGGTAATGATAATACAAAATGTAGCTTGCGCAGGGTTAGCGATTGTATCTTGTGGCAAAAGGCGCTTTGCGTGGAATAATAAGGGACTGTGCCTCATCTTTCAACGCCTGAAATTGTCGAGCAAGCAAAATGGGCCACATCCTTCGGTTAATATGGAAGATTAAAAGCAACCCGCAGCCACTACTCAGCCACTGGAGCCACTTGTATGATCGAATTCCTATAAATTGAGTAGGTTTCTTCCATGGACAGCCAGAACCCGTCTTCTTTACCTCTACATACAGTGCTTCTTTGTGAGCAAAGCTTTCTTCACTTATCTACCCCACCACCATACGCCTCACCGACCTCATTATGCCTCTCGACGTCGAGGCACCATTTCCCAAAACCCAGGAAAAGTCCGAAATGGATCAAGTCGACACAGCAACCCAAGGATATGCCATGCATATCGAAGACAGGAACGACTGGGACGTTCAAGTCCTCTATCACTCCCACTGAAGTAGACTCTGCGCCTGTAGTTTAACCCTGGTTCTGCCCATAGAAGTCGCCTGGATCCCCATCGTCAAATTCGTCGCATATCTCGGGAATTATGCCTACGTCCGGCTCTTTTCATCTGTGGTCACCATTTCCTTACGGTGATTGCAGATGTCGAACCAGACACGCACTCAATCCCTGCAGGCGATATCTTGTGCCGAAGTCTCGACGTTACAGGTGCCCTCTCCTTCCAAAACGGTCCCATTTCCGTCACCGAGTAATCCACCCAGCGGCTAGGTCTCTTGCTCGTCATTGCAAATTGTCCGTAACTCGCCCGGTCCCAGTCCAGCCTCACACCGTATACGTGAGACAACTTACTTCATGAACGAGAGACTATTCTCAGTGGCTTCCCACTCCCGAGACAACGACGATGCACAAAGCAATGTTTTCGCATTGCTTGTCGTCGGCTGAATAGCGGCGCGGGTCAACACAGCCGCCGTCGAACGCACCTTTGGCACGTTCTCGCACAGTCCAAGCACATGGTGCACTGCCCACCAGGAATTTGGTGGACGCGCACCTTCCGGGGCACGACTAGCTGAAGATGGGAGTTGGAGGACAGTTCCATACATGTGCAACTGCTCTGGTAGACACGACATACGCCTCTCTATCCTCATGGAGTATGGATTTGTACAGGGTGTGGAACTGTCCTCGGTGGGAGTCTAAATGACGACGACGAATACCGAAGATGGGGAGGAGCTCTACTGGCGCGACTTTAACAATACTGCATTAGGATCTATCTGGATACAACATTATCTTTTAGTTATAATAGCTTAATATTCTGAGTGATAAATACACAAATCTTCTTGATCAAACGCCAGAGTGATTCGAATGTACAGAGGACATGATAGTTAAGTTCAACATTCGTTGCCGTCCCCTCGGTACCGAATACTAAATGAGGTCACATGCTTTACGCGTGACCGCGTGTGCCACTCGCAATTAGAAATTTCACTTTCTGACTTGTACCATCACCATCCTCTCCTATTTTCGTCTACCTTCTTATACGCATGCGGTCCACGATATCTAACCATGTTGAATCCATTAGAACCGTAGCCACCCAAATCTGGCCCGCTGCGCACCGCAGTTTCAGGCCTATGCTCAATGTTGCGCTTCTTGCAAACCTGGTGTCTGACGCCCTGGCGAATGTGCAAGATGCCATAACTCCTGGCATGAAGCGGAAGGCTGAAGACTCCTCGGACGACCTATACAACAACAAGCGTGCAAGGACCGCTGAAGTTTGCGGCGCTGTTCATGCTGAACTCGAGGCCGTGCGGAAATCGTCGACATACCCCAGAGTCGAAGTGCAGAACAATTCCTCAATGTCAAAACCGGGATTAATCCATATCCTGCGACATCGAATTGAAGTAGAGTACACGGATACCGAGATGGATGCGGTAGTCGAAGATGCGGGCCCGGCTTTAGCGAAGTTTTGGAAGAGGGAGGATGACGTTCTCCGTGCGTATCTGCTTGCTTTGAGTGAGTCTCTCACTTCCACCAAGGAGATTGAGCTTGGAGAGATATCGTTGGGCGAGTATGAAGATCGTCTGGTGGGATCATCCGTCAAGGACCACACGTGGCTTCTTCTCCTTCCCCAACTCACTATCGACGCCGAAACCAACGATTTATCTGCATCCCCTAGCGACCTTCTACGCGCATGCCTGGTACTGAGGAACGCTCGGCAGGCTTATTTCAAAGCCTCTTTGCGCCTAGTCATGCAACCTCAAGAGCCAACCTCAAGCAGCTTCCCAACATTTTCTCTCCACGTCGACTTCGACATCGCTATTGACCTCGAAGCCGTATTGAACAACGTTTCGCCCAACAGACTCAAAGCAACTTTGACCGCCATCGAAGATTCACGCCGTCGACTCTTCCGAGCAGCTTTCCTACCTGAACCCATTGCTTCCGATGAAGTCAATGACGCTATCACCGTGTCCGCGTTCTACTCTATTCTTCGTCCGGCTCCGGCTCTCCCATCACCGTCCATTGGGCTTGCTATTCAGCCTGAGGGCCTACTTCCCGCGCTCTTGCCTTTCCAGCGACGCAGTGTTGCTTGGTTGCTAGAACGTGAAGGGATGACCCTTACCCCGGAAGGCGCAATCGTCCCTTTGACGCCCAAGGAATATACATTCTGGAATAAAATGGAAGAGGGAGACCACACTTTGTACCTTCATCGTCTGAGTGGTGACCTTGATGTCGAGGAGCCATATATTCCTACCATCTACGGCGGGATGCTGGCGGAAGAGCCTGGTCTAGGAAAGACGGTGGAGACTATCGCGCTCATATTACTAAATCCTGCTCCTCCGTCGTGGAACCCAACGTTGCTGAGAGAGGACTCACAAGGAAACGCAACTCTCAATGCCGTCAAAGTACGCAGTGTTTCGTGTTGTTGTTCATATATTAGCGCTCTAATAACCATCTTTTGATGTTTCTAGTCGACCATCATCGTTACACCGCCTGCTTTAGCTTCGCAGTGGAAAGAAGAACTGGCGGTACATGCGCCCACACTGAAGGTTCTGATCTACGAAGGCTGGAACAAAGTCAAGCTGCCTCTCTTCTCCGCTGAGCGCGAGGACAGGCGAGTAAATGATCTCATCAAAACGGACCAGAACGCAAAGAAGAGGAGGGAAAGACAGCTTGCGAGAGAACGCGCTAATCAAGCCTATGGTGGCATGAACGGCGCGAGCGCCGCCACGGCTGGTGACGATGCTCCCGATCTCACTCGCGGTCCAGATGGCAAGTTCCTCCCTTGGTGCGACTACGTGCATCAATACGATGTGGTCATCACTACGTATAACGTCCTGCGGACGGAGATTCACGCTGCTCGGAATGGGCGTGAAGGCCACAACCCGTATCGTATTCGTAGTCCTTTGGTTACTGTGGAGTGGAAGCGCGTTGTAATGGACGAAGTACAGATGGGAGGAGGAGGAACGACGGCGTGAGTTTATCTCATTTATATTCGGCCTTTGATGTGGAGTGCTGATCAGTCCCTCAGAGAGATGGTATCGCTCATTCCGCGCCTGTCGTCGTTAGCTGTTTCTGGTACACCGGCGAAATCGCAGGTGGCCGATCTCATCCACGTTCTCAAGTAAGTTGACATCGTCAGAGTATGTAGTCTCTTGCTCAGCTTTTATACAGGTTTTTGCGCATAGATCAACACATTGGTAACCTTCGCATGTGCAAAAGACTTTTAAAGCCCGGTTTCTCGGAGGACTTCGCGGCTTTTTTGCAGCATTATGGCATCAGGTAAAATAATTCGCTATTCATTTGTGGTCTTCTCAACGGTTGTTTTGAATGAAGGACAACGAAATCTTCCGTCGCCAGTGAGCTAACCATCCCAGAACAGACGCGATATTTGGTTGGAATTGATATGGGCAAAGTCGAGCGCCATGTACGTATCATCAAACCATCTTCAACTTTTCTGATGATTGACACTCTGAAATAACGTAGGTGTACGATCAAGCTTTAGAACGGATGTTGTTCGACCTTGGCCTCGATGCAAGAGGAGTTGCCGCGAACACCGGTTGGCAGGTGGACGGCATAATGCTTCGGTCTGCTCTGCGTAACCTACGTGGTATTTGCACGCATCCTCAAGTACGTAAGACCCCTATTTTGTGCGATTGTACCGTATCATTTATTATGTTTTTAGGTCGGACAGCTGCAGGGTAAGAATGACGGGTACAAACCGAATGCTCTCAAGACCATGGATGCTGTTCTTCAGGTATCTATCTGCGTATACTTCTATTTTATGTTGGAAATTGACTTGATGTGTGTAGGTGATGCAAGATCAGAACTGGAAAACTTTGGTCGACGATTGGATATCGAAGGTATAGCAACTTGTCGCATTTTCCCGGGTTCAACACTTACCATTTTCTCCAGATCGAACTACTTATCCGGCAGGCGCAGCTAGAGCAAAAAGACGATACGATAAATAACAATTACCATTGTGCTCTGAAAACGCTGCAAACAGCGGGGACGGAAACGGACAAGTATATCGAAGAAGTCAAAGCCGCTCTCGCCAAACACGCGGAAAAGACCAAGGAAATGATCGCTGCGACGCGTTTGCGCTCTGACCGACCTAACGACGCGGACCCGAAAGGGAAAGGCAAGGCCGTTAGCGATGCGGAGGACGATAGCGATGCAGAATCCACCAAAGAGGACGATGAGGACGATAATGAAGAAAAGGGTATTCCGAATACACTTGCTGGAAAAGAGCACAAGAATAAAGGAAGGCAACTTAGGGATCGGTTGCGCAAGGGGTATATCCTTCGGCACCGTGTTCATTTTTTGCTGGGAGATGTATGGCATGTCCTTGGTAATTCGTCTGAGGAGGACTCGGCCTATCAAAACGCGGAGAGAGTCAGGCATGAGATATTGCGGCGTAAGAATTCGCGTCTTCATCACGGAATTTTTTACGCTAATCTATGATCTCAATTTCTTTCAGAGGCGGAAACTCAAGCCACCAACAGTATCAACCGTTTAGCCGACACTGCTTCGACTCATAATCTCATCAAGTCCGAGCTCTTAGTCAACCCTCCGCTGATCGAAAAAGAAACTATCAAGTCTTCATTTCTCGTAAGTTCGCCGCCTCCATATCAATCATTTACGCAGCTGATGCGAACGTTGTTCAGGTCAACGAGGTCAACGAGATGGTTGAAAACGTTCTCAATCAGCAGGCGGAGCTGTTATGGCAGTGGAGAACGCACATCATGCGTCTTCTGACGCAGCCTTTAGATCCAGCGGCGAACCACACCGAAGCTGATGGACAGGAGTTCCAGCGGACCCTGGATGACCAAGGAGAAGTCGAGATCTACTTCCAGTGTTACATCGCCCTGTTGTCCGACCGACGCGAGGCCTTGATCAATGAGCGTACTCTGCTTGCTGCTCACACTCTCAAGGAGAAGCACGCTAGGCAGACGAAAGCCGCTATGAAAGCTGCATCCGCCGCTGTTGATCTTCCTGAGATATTTGAGACGCCTGAAGGACTGGAGATTGAGCCCAAGCACGAGGTTATACACAGCGACTTAACACGCCTGCGCAAAGACCTGTTGGTCAATTTGAACCAGCGAGCCGTGAAAAGCGTGAGTATCAACATATTGCTCTCGTATTTTTGTGATTAACATCCTTCTTCTAGATCTTGGTCGATCTCAACAATATCTACATCTCTATCAGCGAACCCAAGCATCCCGAAAAGATCCTCATCAAGGAAATTATAGACAAAATCCGATCTTTCACCTCGCAGCAGAGTACGTCTTTCGGTATCCAGGTCGATCATTCACTTACTTACGTCTGGAACAGCCTCTCTGCACGATAGATTAGAAATCGATCTGAATCTTCTCCGCAAGTCGTTCAATCAGCGAATTCGTTATTTCTGGCAGCTGCAGGAAATCTCCGACTCGGTTGCAGACGTGGAATTTGAGGAAGACACCGTGGCAGCCGCTATCAACGTCTGTGTGACTGGTAAAGCTGAATTAGATGCGAAGATGAATACGACTCGCGCGCGCTTCAGATATCTGGATAACTTGCTGAAGAATAAGGATAATGATTCATTGGAAGATGAAAAGGAATGTGTCCTCTGTCGATGTGAGTTTGTTCGTGGATATATCACCGATTGGTGCGTGATTTTTATTCATGAAAAATTATTTTTGTACTGATTCCGAGCTTCAGTGGCCACGTCTTTTGCGAGGTACGTTCTTTTCTTGGACAGGTTTTCTCTCTTGAAGATTAACATTCGCCATCACCAGGTGTGCATGAAGGCATGGCTGTACAAAAAAGCTAATAAAACATGCCCAGTGTGCCGGTGAGATCAAACTGTTCCTAGATTTGGATCCATATTCTCAACTTAATATAGCATTGCCATCGACCCAACGTCTATCCAACGTTTCACCATAAATGCCCCGGAAGTTGAACCCCCTGCAAAGCTCCAGGTCTCTGGCGAACCTATACCAAAGTCCCATAGGACAATAACATATAATAGAATTGGTAAGATAATATAATATCCTGTTCCGCCGGATTTCATGCTTACGCTTGCGTAGACCCGGCTCTCTTTGACGATATACAATCGGTGGAAACTTATGGCGATTTTGGAAGCAAAATCCAGACGCTCGTTAGGCATCTTGTGCACCTCAAGGTTGCAGATCCCGGCGCGAAGAGCATTGTCTTTTCTGCTTGGGCGGATTCTTTAAATAGTATGTCGTCATCGAACTGCGACACTACATTTGCTAATTGCCTGTCTAGTTGTTGAACATGCGCTGCGAGAGAACGGTGTTATGTCTCTTCGTATCGGTTCAGGATCGCGCCCGGCGAATACAATCCATAAGTTCAGAACTGATCCTGATATTCTTGTGTTATTACTCCATGGGTACGATTTTCTAGGTTTCTCCGCTACTGTTCTCGGTGCTGACCCCTTCCTAGCGAAACTGAAAACGCTGGTTTAAACGTGACCTGCGCGTGTCGTGTATTCTTACTCGAAAGTGTTGTACATCACAGCTTTGAAATTCAAGGTAAGTCGTGCTCTTATGCACGGCTCTTTGCGGCGTTTCGTTAATATTTTTTTCATCAATGTAGCCATTGCCAGAATCGATCGTTTGGGGCAAACTCGACCCACAGAAGGTTAGCATTCCACAATTCATCGGTTAAATTCTGTCTGACTTTAATGTAATTTTAGTATATTGCTACTATGCTGAAGGTAAATATCTTGTCTCCTTCAATGTCCCTCGTGTTAATAAGCGTCGCAGAAACTGTTGAACGTAACATTCTTGACCTCGCCGCGCGAAAGGGTCTTTCTCTATATACAAAGGAGAACTCAAGAGGCACTGTCAGTGTTTCGCCCTTCAGCGAAGAAACAGATGCCACTGTCGAGGACCCAGCGAAGAAGAGCAAAAACCAGAAAGGCGACTTCATCTACCGCGTCAATGACATGCTTGCTATCTTGTTCCCGCATATGTTTGAGGAAGTGGAGTTCCTTTTGCCATCGACGGCTCTCGCACTTTCGTCGCGGGGTGCCCTGAATGGCGATGTCGAGATGATGGATGTCATACAGCGTATACCCGGAGACCGTGATACCAATGCACGCGCTGGCCCGTCCAGACTGCGACTTGACGATTTATAGATGATGTTTTCCTTTATATAATTTGATTCTACATTTTTGAATATAATTTGCTCAATTTATCTACACCACGAATTGTTGCATTAAAATGACAGTTCGTCAGCTAAAATTTTGCAGACAAGGCAAGGCGAAGTTAGGCGCGGAGGATAGGGAAAGAAAAGTCGAAACAGTGACTACAATCAAGATGTAACCCGAAATCCAAGAGCTCCTCGATTCTAGCAAAGGGGACAGCGGCTTTACCGTTCAGCGCCCAGCGCCAAGTTCAGACCTAAGTCAACCCTGATGCATACTCGTTCGGCAAGTTCCAGGAAACCAGCCAGAACTTCAGAACTATGACGGTCATTTTTTGCAATGAAACTCGCATTCGCACTTCTGTCAGCCTATGCTCAGCATTATTTAGTCGTTGCGAAGCCAGTCTCTCGCTTCATAGCGCAAGCGGGATTCGTGTAATTCTGTTGTTTGGCGCAGCGGATATCAGAAATGGGAATGACTCACAGTCGGAAAGCTCAAGGATCACCGATCAACCAGAGAG
The DNA here is from genome assembly GCA_015484465.1 of Pholiota conissans. Taxonomy (NCBI): domain Eukaryota; kingdom Fungi; phylum Basidiomycota; class Agaricomycetes; order Agaricales; family Strophariaceae; genus Pholiota; species Pholiota conissans. The sequence continues at coordinate 27,469 of MU155140.1, forward strand.
AGCCACTACGAGCACATTGTCTCATTCGGGAAGCAGAGTTCTCGCTCTAGCCCGACATTCTTGAGCTGTACATGACTTCTCTTACGCGCCTCCCACCAAGAGCAAGAGTCATCACGCAGTTCATAGCGGACTGCGCGAGGGAGGGGAACATACCCTACTTCCTAGGTGGTGCGAACGCTCTGAACGCGAGAGGAATAATAGATAGAGCAACCATTGTATGTGCTCTTTATTCACTCATACAGTCAATGCATCTCTGACACCCATCTTGAGGACGTAGATTTCTATATTCCACCACACCATATCCCTGTCCTTAAAAAGATCGTCGAACCAAAGCTGAACGAGTTCCTGAACGAGGGGTTTCTCCTGAAAGGCAAGACACTAGAGGAGAAAGCGCAGCAGACGAAATGCCGAATATTCAAAGCCGTCAGCGACGTGCCGGGAGAGAACATGAAAGCAGACGTGTCCGAGAACAGATCCGTGCTCCTCCCGAGTGCGTTCACGGACTTTCATGGGATCAACGTCGCGTCCGTCCCTCTGATGGTAACGGGTAAGATCAGCGCCATCTCGAATAAAGGGCGCCCGAGCCAGAGCAAGGTGGTGACGAAAACTCAAATTGACCTCACGGATCTCGTGGAGATGCTCGATTATCTCATTGAGAAAGGGGAGATTGTCCCGGATGAGCTGCAGAGCTTGCTCAGGTGGCAGGCGCCGCCTTTTACTTGGAAGGCATTTTGGGCCGGCGTTGAGCGCGTACCGCAGCGTGCGAGGCCGATTAACTTGGAGGAAATGTTGCGCATGGTGAATATTAAGAAGGTAACCAGTCTCCTTTGATATTTAAATTAATTTACTGACCGGGTCCACATAGATTGGTCGTTGAATTGGCTTGTGAATATCGTTGAATGGTGTGAAGTCGATGTAATTTATTCTTTACTTATGTGTATAGTCCAACCCCCACCATAAAGCTCCCCCACTCGTTTCGCAATTATACTTAATATGGTCTGGACAATGATATTGCAATAATAGTATTTCGTTCAGTAATATATCAACTAAACATACTACGTTGGTACAACCACCTGAAGAATGGATGATGGTCAATATTGAATTCTATTAAGCATTTGACTTTAGTTTGAAAACCTACAGGCCAACCAGTGGAGAAATCGAGTTTATTAATCCCAAGCTACCAGATGATTCCAAATAAGCTGATTGTTCACAGATAAATATGCAGAAGGAAACTTACAAAGCTTCCGCTTGGGGTATAATAATCTGAGAACGGTGTTGAGACCATGAATGAAGCTCCGAGCAGTGAAAAATAGCAAGCCGACTCACGGTATACCATCAGCGTTTCTCCATTCTTGTCAACGAGGAGGTCCTGTCCACCGGGACCCACAATCTGCACGAAAGGGGGGGTATGAGTTACAACGGCTTATTTCAGTTGAGTAGAAAGTCGAATACGCACATTATCGTGGGTTTCGAGCACAAGTGTACCACCTCCATTGATTAAACCAACACCTTCCTGATCAACAAATCCACCCGAAGGGCTATACTCCAACAATCAATACTATTGCTCTCAAAATAGATGAGAAGGCAATACGCACGTCAAAGACCTCCCCACCCGAATATTATACGTGCTATTTACACCACGACAGCAGAAATCCCAAGACGAGAACAGGTAGAAATAATTCCCGTGTTGGAATACGACGCTGGCCTCGATCGATTGGCTGTTCACGAAGCGCTCTGCGAGGGAGGTAGGTGAAGTCGCGTTGCCCTGCATGAATAGCCCCGTGTGTGGGTCGACGTCAAATGATTTGATGCCTGTCCAGAAACTGCCGAGGGAGAGGCGCCAGGAGTTGCCGGCTGATGAAAGGGACTCAGAGGTGAGGTGAGGTGTTCAAAGAGTCGGAAGATAATTTAGTTCTTACTGATAATGAGGCTGCGATCGTTTAACGAGTTAAAAAGGGGCAGCAAAATTGGTCACAGAGCGACGTACTTTGGGTCGATTGCCTGAGAATAATTTTTGAGCATGTATTTCCTATCAGCGAGCAAGTAAATACGCTTACATTGTAGTCGAGTAGAGGAGAGCTTTGGGTAACTAATCCTTCATGTGTGAAGCTTCCTATCTTGCAGTTAGAAAGTTGTTATCACGCATTGTTCGAAGTTGGCTCACCAGGTAGACCCGTCTTTGACTTCGCGAGAAAGATTCCCGACTAGGGAACAATCAGGTTTGAAGAGATGATCATGAAAATGGCATTCTTACGTTCTGAGAACCGAAACTTGACGCGGCGTAATAAAGCTGATAGTCTTGGCAAATGAGAGAGCCGCTTTCGCTTACTCGTACTAATTTTTTCAACTCACCAAAAATTCGCCGTTACGATATGTGCAGTCCGGAGCCCAAATGGAACTGTTTTGACCGCTCATAAAAATACACAAGTTATTGAACATAACCCAAACTCACCCATTCGAGGTCAACGTGAATTGATCTGTCCACGGAGCGCCGTTCGGCCATACAGTTCCAATCAGAGCCCAATTCTTTCGGTCCTTGGAGGTCCTAATTTCAATTCCAGGTGCAGTGCCTGTCGTTCGACCTATAGTCAGTTCAAGCTCTTATAACAGTATGAGGGAAGAAATATACAGAAAACAAAGTAGGTCCCATGCTGATCCTGGCATATAGTTGGGTCGTGAACGGCGGTGTTCCCAGTAACGGCCTGAGGAGGGGGGTAGACTGCGGCAAGGGTCAAGATTGAGAAAGTGACAGCGGAGAGAAGAGAAGAAAGCCAGCGCATTGTTCAGAAAAAAAGTAGGGTTCCTTCCTCAGTATTAGAGCACTTAGTTTATACCTTCGAACTGCCAACAAATGGAAGAGAAGGACTCCATCTTTATCAGTTTCAGGCTTTCCAAAAATCAACGGGGAGTGTCTCGTGTCTCGTACAAAGGGTCACAAGTCATGTTAAGACATGTTCTTTTTCTCATAGAGTGTATTGTACGGAAGACACAGCAAGGAATATCGGACAGCAGAGATGATGGGAGTTCAAGGAAAAGATGTGGAGGCGGAATAGGCGCTGGCCGCCCGGTCCGAAACAACGGTCCGCCTCCGGCCATCAAAATATCACGTGCGTGACCTCATAATAGCTCTCCGCCACAGAATCACTGACGTCCCTCAGACACCGAATGTTTCTGACATATTTTCCTATCTGAATCAGCATCTAATACAAAATTGGATGTCCAGGATCTCCTACGAAATGTTCTCTGCACGACATCTAGCTAAAAACACGACGAGGATGGCGGCTATCGCGAGGACGGGCAGGACTCGGCCCCAGGCAATGCCATCGGTGTCGCAGACAACTTTCCGCTCGTTCTGGGAACAAAAGCAATCCGAGTACCCCAAGAGTGCTATGAAGGAACAGCAGAAGAGCAGTAAAGGGCAGGAGCAGGCGCAGAAGGAGGATGTTAAGCCGAATTCTGTCAAACCGGGAACAGGATTTTCTCCGTATTTCTACGGGTTGCTAGCGTTTGGAGTGGGCCTGATGTCCTATGGATTGTGAGCGTACTTGCTTCAGTCTGAATGGATCTCATGGCTTCTAGATATGGGTTCTACGAGATGATGACGCTTTGGCCAAATGAAGTGCGCCAGGATTTGCGCAGCGGACTTCGCGCGAAACGGAAAGGCGACTGGGACATCGCCATCCAGTATCTTGCCCGGTTCGCATGATTTTCCATCGCAATGAACGCTCGCTAACGATAACTTAGTGCATGGGACACAGCACGAACCATTCCGCGCGAGACCTTCGGAGACCAGACGCTGCTCAAGATCTCAGGCATCGGAATTACGCTCGCCGGTGCCCTCGAGGAGCACGGACAGATTGAGAAAGCGTACGCGATCTATCAGGACGTGCTCTGGTACCTGCGCACCGCATACCTCGGGCCGAACGTCGCGCACCTGAAAAACGCCGATCTCGGAACGGAGACAATCAAGGTCCTCACGAGCGCCGAGAAGATGCGAGCAATTGCGCTGGCGTATAAGCTCGGCGGGCTCGCGCATGAGCTGGACAAGCCGGCGGAAGAGGAGGAGAGGTGGTTGGTATGGTCTGTTGAGGCACTGTTGCTTACGGTGCTTGATGCAACGCCGACTGGGAAGATGGAGGCTGTTAACACGAGGGATGCGCAGAATGCACCCCATGTGAAGGTCATCATTGAGAATCTTGGGCTGCCCGACTGGTGTGAAGGGTACAATATTGCGGCGCCTTTTGAAGCATTAGCCAGCTTTTATTCTCGACACGGGAACGCAACGTGAGGATTTTCGTGTTGGCTGCATACCAAAATATTAACGTCTTTCAATCTAGCTACGCTCTTCCCTTATATTTGCAGGCTATCTCTATACTTTTACCTCCCGCCCCTGGCATCTCTTCTATCGAGGACAAATGCAGAGGTATATTCGTTCTTTTTTTGAGCTCGCACTCACTAACGTCATTGCAAGGCGCCCAACTCATGGGCAACATTGCTGAATTAATCCTCCGCAACACACCCAAAGATGAACATTCCTCCGAGGCCATCTTCCAAGCCGAATCATGGGCAAGGAAGGGCTTGGAGATCGTTAGCGCCGCGCGCAAGGCGTCGCCCAAAAAATGCGATGTATGCGAGGAAGCCTACGCTGTGCTCCTGTATAATATGGCGATGGTGCGGAAGGCAAGTCCTTGTTTTTCGGGATCAGATCTGGAGCTGTGCGCTGATTCATTATTCATTGGGTCTTCAGCTTTCAGGTGATGAAGATCGTGCGTGTCAGCTCCTCAAGGAAAGCTTGGAGCACTCCAAGGCTATCGGACTGGAGGAAGGCATCAAGCACGCCAATGGCGCTCTGAACGGCGTGAACACCAATTTAGAGGAGCCGAAACCCGTCGCGCTCGACCCAGAAATCGCAGCAGCTGCAGCATTGGAGTAATCTACACGAATCATCTTATTGTAATTTATAACCTTTTGTTCATTGTATCACCATCATCAATGCAATCTCAAAAACGTACACTCTATTCCATAGTACAGAAAGAAACGAATTAAGCACCCTGCACCAACACCTCGGGGGCTATCCTCTCCTCGACCTTGCTCAGCTTATTAACCCACTCATCCAACCGGTTCGCAAGGGACCCAATCTGCTCCCGCGACAGCACACGGGGCTGCACCCAAGTGATGAGCGCCTTCTTCTCGACCTCGTCCAGCGAGCCCTTAATGAGCTTGAGGCTAAGGGCCTTCATCACGAGATGCTCAACCTCCTCGACGACGAGGTGTGTCTCCTCGCTGATCGTCTGGAACGAGAGCGTGCGGTTGTTCGCGCTGCGCTTGAACACGGCCTCGATGAGCGCCATCAGGCAGATCTTCTGTCGCATGAACGCCTCGTTCGAGTTGAGGATGGCGTTGGTCGTGAATACAGGTCGGAGGGACTCGAATTTGCCGATGTCGCCTTCGTTGAAGATGAAGAGGAGGGTCCGGATCCATTTGGCGTCGTTGGATTCGTTCAGGGAATCCAGGATAGGGTGCATGAGCTGCAAGAAGTAATAAATTGAGTGTCAACTGTGGGGACACAGAAGACTGAGACGTACCAGTTCACCAAAGTTGTAAATCGTATCCCCAAGGATCGCCGCAATACTCAAATCATAAGCGCGTGACAACCGCTCTTCCTTCGTCAGATCCTTCTCAATGTCCACACACGCGAGGTACAACAGCGAATTACGATAATACGGCGCGTACTCGGCCTTGGCCTTGTAGTAGTCCGCCGCGACCCCGTAGTACGCTGCGTTCACCGTCCCCTCCACGCTCTCTAGACTGTCGAGGGTCTTGAGTGCAGCGTCCATGTCGGCTTTCGTGCCTTCGAGGTCGCCATATAGCAATTTGGCGTGGGCGATCGAAGCGAGGAGGAGGACTTGTGCCTCTGGTGATTTTGCGGTGTCTATCCGCGAGGCAAGTGATGTCAGGAATTGCAGGTGGACTTGGGGGTCTAAATAATCATGTTAAGTTCCTCCTAGTGTTATGAGCAGTCCTGAATGACATACTATCGATATCCCTGGCGACCTTCACACCCATTTCTGCTAATCGCAGCTGGTTGATCTTGCTCTCAAAGTCCCGCACGAACCTCTGAAAGACATCCACCCGAAATCGCGCCGCCGCTGGCTGATCAAAGAACTCAAAAAGCTTTTTCGTGAGCTGATGCCATAGCCTGTTCGTGGTCAATCACATATACAGAGTTCATTAGTTGTATATAGAATCCACGATTGAAATGACGCACTTGCGTGTGTATAGTGATTTGAAGGATTCGAAGTAGGGGTGGAGCTCTGCTGGGGTTGCGGAGAGCGCCGTTGCAATAAATTCGTCGAGGACGAGCTTTGGAGGTGTAGGGATCGCCATGTTAGTCTTCTGGAACGTTGGGAGGAGTAAAGCTGGAGTAAAGGCGCTCGAGGACGCGTCGCCTTTGTGGCTGTGCCGGGGACGTGAAATTCTAACACATACAAATACAGTTGCACCGCCATTCCGGGAGAAAGGGGAGGTTTGGTATCATTTCGTAGATGTCACATAAAAAAGTTTATTATTTTTTTTCCTGTGTATGAACAACAAATAGTGACAACTTGATAATTATTGGTTCTTGAGTGATATCTAATTCAAATTTTATTGCCTGCCAGGTTTGTGCCACCAGGTTCAGAACGACAATTTGATATCCAAATCTGCAGCAGAATTGCCCAGAACAACCGCATCGAGGTAAGCCAAATCATAGGATCCCTCCCACGCAGGAACCTTTTCACCCTCATCATTGTACTTCCAGCCATTCCCCAGGAAAAGACCAACCAATCTCGCAACTTCGATACGCTCATCAGGCTTATTCATCCCCGAGCCAACGGCCTCGTAAAACGCGTCCCAGAACACCTCCCGGAGAGCCTGGTGATTATCATGATAACACCATGCCTCCTTCACCCTGTTTGTCCCAAGCATTGTCTCCAGACCTGCAAGCGATATCCCGAACGGGCTCACGTCCGCGTCTTTCCAGTCGCAGATGCCCGTGAGCCGACCGGTGTTGGGATCCACGTGGATGTTGTTCTCTAGGAGGTCCTTGTGGTTGGGCACCATGGGCCAGTCCTCGGCGAATAGGCTTGGAAGACGCGAGATGAGGTGATCCAGGGTTGGACGGAAACGCGCGGGGAAGGCCGCGGAGAGTTGCGTGAGCTGCGATAAATAGTCATTGAAGAGCACTGTACGGCTTGGAGTGGGTGTTCCTTTTGGAGTGTTATGCCATGCTGAGGCAAAGAATCTGCGTCGAAAAGGTTAGATACGCCAAGTCAGACTTTGCGGATTACAGACCTAGCGTAGTCTTCCAGAGTTCGTCGCAGAAGGTGAAACTCATCCCGATGCAACGCGTTCCGGGCAAGATACATCGAAACCCCACCAATATTGTTCATCATATAAACATGCAAGTTACCCACCTCACCAGCGTGCAAGTGATGCGGTACAAAGCCCGCATAAGCTTCTTCGACGCATCTGAGCAACCGGATGTCCAGCGCAGAATCACTATCGCGAAACTGAACTACAGAATCGCCAGCGACGACGGTGTAGCTACCTCCCCCTTGGACAGGTGTTGGGATGGCAGATGCAGCGCCTGTGAGGCGTATAGCTTCCTCGTTGCATTGTTCTTGGGTTACAGGAGCGTTCCGAGTGAAGAACCGAGATATCTGGTACGCCGATAGAGCCGCCATTGATGCCTCCATATTGTGCGTGCGTGTTGTCGTCATTAGGGGGAGAGAGGTGGACTAAAGTATCCGAGTTGGAAATCGTGTCGTGGCTTTTGTGGGTCCCAGATTTGATTTGATTCGGAGGCACGTTGTCTTCTGGGACGTATTGGTGTCCTTCCCCACAACATTAACGTCAATATTACTGTCCCCAGCAGATAGTAAGGATTATATAGTGCTTCATGTTGAGTATTTTTTGCATCTGAAATGGTTGACTGGTGGAGGCACCAGAGCCCAGAGGGGTCGTGGGATGATTGACGAATACGCATCAGTGTGCGTGCGTGGTAAAGACGCGTTGAGTACTTTTGCGTGCAGCTTTTAGCCGCACGCGCCCCTATACATCTTCACCGCGCCTTCGCAAATGCGTACCCGCCATCCGTTCCCTCAGAAGTTCCTGGAAGGTTGGTTTTTCTTCATTGACGGTACTCCAGCCTGCTCAAGCTCAAGGTCGAGTGTTACATAATCCCGTCCGCTGTGTCAATGATCCGTCGACACTGGCACTCAGGTCCCACCAACATCTTGACAGTAACATGATAGTTTGACCGCTCCATGGGCTGCGCAGATCTCTGGTATATCTTTATCATGTTTCCGATATCAATCGCTCTCAGATGCCCAGCGCTAAGCCATAAATAAACTGCTTGGACGGAAGTTAGCAGTGGACAATTACCGTGTGAGCCTCCACGGAATACGATGTCGTCGGCTCTATGATTGTTATGCATCGCCTTGCACCGTTAATACCGCCCCGCGCAGAACGGTTTACTTCTGACATCATTATCAGTGACATTAATAAAATGGAGGGGGTATAAAAGGAACTCAGATGAGCAACCGTCCTCATCTGCATCTCCACGTTCAACCCTGCGACCCTGCTGTGTACTCGGTATCCGTGCTACTATAAGTACGACATGGCGAGAACCCACGAATTACAAACCTCTTCTCGCGTTCACCATATTGTTCGCCATATCAAATCTCGTACGCCCGCTTTCTTTCTGTTATTGTGACCCTCTTGATTGACAAATTTGGTTTTCTAGACATGAAGTCGGACACAATGATGATCAAGCTAAAATGCCAGCACTGCGGAGACGACTTTAACCAAAGGTGCGTAACTTAATGGCGGCTTAAAATCGAACGCGTCGTGAATCCGATTCTTCATCCAGCGACCTCCTGCACAAACACATCACCAAACTACACCCACCTGTATACACGACAACAACGGAAATGTTTTCGCTGGACCTGCATTCCATGCCTCTTCACACTCCAAGCCGCCGCCCAAGTGACGTTCCCGCACCCAAAGCTGTCTTCGCCTCTGCACACCATTCCAAAGATATGCCCATATGGGCAATGACATGCAATCCGAACCCATCTGGGCTCCCGCCATTCGACCCAAATACCAGCAATGCCAATGCTATGGACGAGTGGCTTGAGTCCTTTTGGCCTGGGTATATTAGCTCTACGCTGAGCACAGAGCTCAAACAGGCGCCCAAGAGGAATGATGAGCACTCATCACCGTCTCCATCACCGTCTCCATCCCCTTCAAAGGATGCCACGATAGGCACGCAAGACTTGAGCTCTCCGCTTGCCGTTATCAATTAGGGATGCGTAAGGTCTCCATTGCTGAGTGATGGGAGTCCGAATAGTGCGCACTCTAGGCGACCCTCGTGCTTCGGCTCCGTAGGTGGTCATACATATACCAGGGACAAGTTGTGATGTTATGTAGCTTCCGTTAGAATATCTGACGTGAGTTTGATTAATGAAGGGATTTGAATACCCACCTTATTTCATTTCGAACGCGCCTGTACGTACCAATATAAATGTTTAATTTGTATGTGCCATTTAGCAGCTACGCAGACAATTTAGAGTAAAGTCGGGAGATTTTTTGTTCACATTATGATTTCTGGTTAAAACGATATACAATTTCATGCAGCTTATGAATGTTGGGCGAACGTCTTGCCTAGCGACGCCGGAAACCATCGAGCGCCTAATTCCCTGATACTCCAGTCTGGGCGCTTGATTCGGAAATTTCCGGGCGGCATCTTCGGATCAAACACACGAACGATTCTCCGTCATCGCAGCAACCGCTCTCTTCCCAATACCACTCCAACTGTAAGACATCATTTTCCTCTCTGACACCCGAACTAAACCTAATCAAAACTTTTTTCAACAGGTTATTGAACCATTGTTGAGCGCGTTTCAATGGACCAATTAGTATTAACCTAACTTTCATGGTTTAATCCGGTTTTTACGCGTCTTGAACGCAGAATCGACGCGACTTTCCGTGAACTTCTAAGCTCACCCATACGATCGATAGGGTAGACATGTGGTATGGATCGCAAGATATGTAGACGGAGTATCCAAAAGCAGGACAGCCGCAGAACTGAACACAACTTCGCGGAAAAGGGCAGAATGACGCAGACACCCGACCCCCGTATAAGAGCATATGTTTCGCCTGCTCCTCTCAGAACTACCTTCCCCGAAGACATTCCACCCTGCAGTGCATTCACACTACGCAATAGCAACCATCATACGATATGGGTAAGGGTCCGTATCCCCGTCCGCGTCTGTACCTATCTAACCCGCTCATCTTGCCTTTGCGACAGGTATCGGAACTACCATGAAAAACATGCTCGGGAGCGAGACAGAGGCCGAGCACGAGGCTCGCTTGGGGAAAGGGACGACCAGCGATGCCCCCGGATCGACCACCGCCCGCAGCGCAGAGTTGACTAACAACCCGAGCAATGTGAGCAACACGAGCCGCACCAACCGTCTTCCTGCAGGCACGGGCCCTGGCACCTCGGGAAAGGCCGACCCCGTCTCGACCGACACCCGCTCAGGCAGACGCGCAACTGAACTGGCCGACGAACAGGAGTGGGAACGGTCTCGTGCGGGCGGGACTATCGAGGGTTATGGGACGGACGCGGCCGCGGCCGCGGGAGGCTCCCTTTCCGCTTCCCATCAAGCTACAGGTATGCATTTGGATACGACCCTGGGGTTGTCAAGATTTACTCCTTTTTTTCGTAGGTATCAGACACTCCCACAGTCCCTCAACCAAACGCGCCTCCGGGGTCGAGCAGGGCGTCGGTGGTACGACGCTATCCAATGCTCCTCAATCGGGCTTGGGCAACGTGACGCAAACCACCACTGGTACTATGTCAATGCCGACGCCTAATATTGAGGGACAGCGCAGTGCTGGTAAATTATTTGATACTGGCGTCTAAATATATTCTGATTCCGTTTGCAGCAATTTCTGAAGGTCATCAATTCGGCCATAGCAGGATCAACGCGAAGGATGCGATGCCGACTGCTAATTCGCAGGAAGATACTAATCAACTGAAGCGTATGTTCTTCGTGATTGTATCCTCTAATCAATCTAATTGGCTATTCTTAATAGCTGTTACCCATGAGCGTGTTCGACATCTCGAAACCGAAGAAGTCTCTCGTGTCAAGGACCTTGAGCGCCATAGTGAGCTTCTTGCGATCTTTCTGCTTGTGTTTGATCGTTTTTAAACGGTTATCAGTCCACCATATCCAGCATCACACGCAGCCTGTAGTTGCATCCGAAGTGCTCCCAGAACAAGTTCGAGAACAGGTAACTCATTAATAAACGTGAATCACCTGCTCGTTCTAATCCTTTATTGGTAGCTCCACCCAGTCACACTTATTAAGGAAAAGCACGCCAACAAGCCCGAAGATCACACCTTGTTCGAGGGGCAAGTCTTCCAGAACCACGATACTTTGGTTCGTGCTTTCCCGCTCAGTTTCTATTCCATACTTACGCTAAGCATGTACCGATAGTCGCATGGCGCGAAGGAGCGTACCGTCATCGACAAGGGTACCACAATCAACGAACATGTCCATCATCACGTCCACCACGTCATCCAGCCCGTGATAGAGAAAGAAAGTGCGTTCAATTTATTAATCCTTTAATTAGCCCGGTATTCACATCACTATCTCAGCCATCGAAAAGCAGGTCATCCACACCACCGTGCCCATCCATGAGATCACGCACGAAGCGCCCGTCGTGCACCAGTCGCAGACGCACGCGCCTGTCCCCCTGGAGCACTTCTTGTCCCGCGGGGGATCGCTCTCCGGTGCTGTCTCCCAAGAAGAGATCGGTAGTAAGGTCCTGAACACCGGGCAATGCGCGCGTGAGGTAGAGGGCGTCGCTGAGAAGTTGGAGAGGGACTTGAACTTGGCTCCATCCGTGCGCTTTTTCATGCTTGACGACTTAGTAACATGCTCACAAGTTGTTTTTAGGATCTCCATAAGCATACTCATTTGGAAGAGACTTCTCGCCCTGTTGTTTCATCCAGAAACTAATTTCTTCTTTCTGAGTTCGTGTGGTGTATATGAATTGTGATTGTGCTATTGTTTTTATTGTTCCTCGGATGCGTTCGGTTGGTTTTTAGTTGTTACTCTCACCCCTTGTATTTGTATCGAGTTCGAAGAATGAATATTGCGCGCTGCAAACAAACGGTGATCCTTGCACTTGACTTTCGCGTGCGAGTTCGGATTATCTACCACGTGGTAGATACGTAACAGTCGTTGAAGTCAAAAAGTCCAAGTTGCCTCAATCACCGACCATGAACGTAACAATTCTCTTCCCAGCGCATGAAAGACACCGAGTTGACCGACATCTACGAGGCACTCGCGGCCAATCTCACGGGAAAAGATGTCCTTTCTCTTTCTCGTCCGCGTCTGAAGACAGGGGCTGACATCTGGCGCAAAACGCACCGCGACGAAATCGAAGCTGAAGTCAAGCGCCGTTTCGGAGACGATGTAAGAGGAAAGTGGACTATGGTGGCTGCAGAGCGCTATAAGATTGTCCGAGAAAGGTTCTCGAAGCTGGATAAAGAGGAACAGAGGAGGTGGAAGGATATGGCGATGGCTGAGCATAATGAAAGTATGGAGAAGTATAGGAAGGACGTGGAATTGGCGAAGGCTGCGCGTAATTCTCCTGAGAGTCGTCAGATGTGCGTATTTTGCCTTTTTCTTTTTTCTGTGATTCTCTTATTCATTTGTGTTGAGATAGATGCATAGAAGGCCTCTATCACTGGATACAGCCCATACTGGATATGATGAGCGAGGTTATGGGTTGGAAAGTTACTCTCATTGCAGGCGGACCTATGCCTGCCTGCCAGGGAAACTTACGTGCTTTTAGGTATGCTTTTGAAGAATTTTTATCCCGGCATATATGGTACACAGCACTGACACGATCCATAGCACTCATTCGGGTACAACCACTGGTCCAGGGGGCACGATACTGACCTTTGGCCACGCCGAGCGCTATGGTAAATCCTTGCTCCCTCTCTTCGAAACCTTCTTGGAAGCACTCTACAGTGAGTTTTTGTGCTTTTGTGCTTCGGTTTTCTGGTATACTGAGAACTGTCAGGTCCGGAAGAGTGTCGTGCGAGGGCCTTACGTCCCCAAGCTGTTCAAACACTTTCAACCTCGTCGTTCAACAGGGGCCCCGCTGCACCTTCTTCACACTCCCTTCCCAATCTCGATTCAAACACGACACCATCATCACCTGAACCAAGCTCTCATGTACACGCTCCTGGCGCCGGCCAAACCATACCTGCCCCTGTCACTATCAATGAAGCTCACCATGGTTCAATCGTTAATCAAGAGCCAATTCTTCATCATGAATCCAACATTACACCGAACGAAACAGTTTCTGATACCTTCGATGTACCCATGGTGGATAGCAGCGTCACATCAACTTTCTTCCCACTAGGTGGTGTAGAAATGCAGCAACCCAATGCGACAAACGACACGTCTACTAAATCTGCGCCTATATCATCCTCTATCGCAGCATCAGACAAAAATGATTCTCCTCCAGTCGATACGAATCAGTGTATGCCGTCTCCTGCTCCTTTACCTGGGAGTGTTGCAGGGTCAGCGGTAGTTCATTCGACTGCGCCGTTCCCCATTCAACAACCAACCTTTGTTCCCGAGGAGAACGCTCGTTCTGAATCGCATCCGCCCTATACTGTACACGATTCCGTGCCGCGACCTACCTCTCCTGCACGACCCCCATCACCTGAGCTATCGCCTGAACCATCGACAACGCATCCCATAGCATTGCCTGAGTTATCATCTCCTCGGCCAACGTCCACGTTAACTGCCGCGCCATCTCCATCTCCAGAACCTTCACCTACGCCAGAGCCAATCATCGACAATGTTCACGACACCCGTTCGAGTCGAAGGATGACGCGCGCAGCTGAGTCGCAGGAAAATGAGGTCGTTTCAGCTGGGCCTACCACTAGAAGCGGAAATAAAAGGAGTATCACTGCGCCTATCCCTTCCCGGAAATCGTTAGCTACTGAGGAAAGGGAATCGAAACGACGAAAGACGAGCAAAAATTTAGAGTCCTTATCAAGCGCCGTTCCGTCGATGGTTATGTCTGCCCCAGTTCCAAGGCAGATTTCTCTCGACGCCCCCGACTGGTTCGAAAATGCGCTCTCTATGCTTCAATCAACGTCTCTCGGCCCCGAATGGACAGATCTACTCCAAAAATGGTCCGCTTTCGAAGCCAAAGAAGACTACAAGGAAGTAACAAAACTATCAAGCCTATACCGCCCTTCCTCCATTGGGGACTGGATCAAACGGGGCCGCTCGTATACATGGAGGCCCAACATATCGAACCCTGCGAAATACGGGAAGGAGTACATGAAGTGGTGGACATCGCTCCAGCCTGCGTGGCGGGTGTCTGTGCAGGGGAGTATCATTTTCGGGGCTACGGATGGGGATGGGGGTTGGAGTATGTTGAGACACCCTGGGACGAATGGGCTTTTGAGTGTTGTTTGTGCTCTTTTTCATTGGGGTGTTGCGTTGCAGAAGGGTGGGAGGGAGATTAAGGAGCGCCAGTGGCTTGCGGCGGTCAAGGATTGTGCGACTGTCTGCTCCTGCTTGCTCTGTTGATCTGCGCGATTTGACTTTTTACCGTATTATATCATGGTGCATTTTGCACTTCTAGTTGCCCTAGATAGGAACTTATAATCAGAATTTAATTATCGTTATGACTAGGAGCCGATTGTGTATCTACGAAAGTCACATTAATTACAGCGTATCCAAACCTGAACAAAACAGATCCAAATCATGCATACGAATCCAAGTCCAAGACAGCTCCCCAAATGGAAGTTACAACCGCCGTCGCTTATTACTCTTCAACGACTCCAGCGTATCCTCCTTCCGCTCCTCCACCCTCTTCAGAAACTCAACCTTCTCCAAATACCCGCCTCCCTTGCGATGAGCCTCCAGCTCATCCGCAATCCCCGACCCCGACGCCTGTTCGGATTGGAGATGCGACTTCCAATCCATAGCGGACTTGTCTAGCGTCGTCAGTTTTTTGGGCTTGCTCGTCCCGGGGAGGGGTGCGAGTGAGATTTTGGATTTGCGAGGCCCTGGGCGCTTGGGTGCGGGTTTGGGTGCTGGGGTGGGAAGGGTGGTAGTGGTGGTAGCGGTGGTGGTGGTGGTAGCGGTGGTGGTGAGGGTAGATTCGGAAGGGGTGGATTCTGAAGAGGGTTCGGGGATTTGTGCGAGTTGAGAGTCCTGTGTGCCAGGTTTAGATTCAGAGGGCGGTGTGGGTGTGCTTAGCTTTTCGGAGCCGGTGAATAGAGGCCATTTCTTCGCGTCAGGAGAATCTTCAGGCACTTCAACGACTTCTCTAAAATAATCAAGGGCATTTCATGAACATTTATCATGATCAATAGAACGTGAATCCTGCTCACGACACTTCCTCGCCAGCGAAGAGGTACTTTTTCTGGATTTTGACCATCTTTGGCGCTGTGGGTTGCGGGGTTTTCGTTTCGGGCTTGGCTAGTGATTCTTGAAAGCTAGCCCATAGAGCATCGCGTGCGCTGTAGCTCAGGCATTGGTGATTTCAACAGAGCAAACGATCGCGGGCACGGAATTACTTGCCGTTTGCGCTCTTCCTCTGTAGGCGTTGGCTCGACATTGGTGGGCGCATTCGTCTCGTCTTCGTTCTCTGACGTTTCTGATTCGGATTCTGCTTCAGCAATCAGCAATCAGCAATCAGCTGAGTCCCGCTAATGAGTCGCATTGCAGAGCTCACCTTTTCCTGCTGGTGGTATGTAGTCTTCGTCATCTTCAGAATCAGAGGCGTTTTGGTTCAGGTTCATTGAAGGCATCGTCTCTGAATCTTTGTCCCAGTCAAATAGCTGTGTACTTTCTAGAATGTTCTTTCCCTATTTCCCTAACGCTTTGAGCAAGCTTTGAGGGCGATCAAGTGCAAACCTAGTTGGTGAGTCGACCTTTAGTAGATTTCGTGATGTCACGTCACGAAATCGCCGTCCCTGTGTCTCCTTGCTGGTTACGTCTTGACACGATCATGGAGGATGGTGGCAAATTGCCATCCCACTCCCCGCTCGCTCAAAATTTTCAGGGGACCACATCTGTTACCGAAACCATCCATGAGAAACCCCTCGAAGCATTCCTCGAAAGTCCTATTGCAAAGACTGAAAATGGCAGCAAGGCGAGCCTGACGCGTAACACTGCCAAGATACGATATGAAAAGCAGGCCGTTGAAGTCCTCCAGAATCTTGTGGGACCGATGCCAATGGCCCAATTTATCAGGGAATTCTTTCATGATCCTTTCTCAGAAGAAGATATGCCGCCGTCTAACGAAGTCTTCGGCAAGATCCCTGTCGCCCCAAATAACGAATCTAAGCTAATTACGCCAATTGTGAGTTGCTAATTTGTTCTAAACTAGCCAAACTCACAATCATTTAACGACTATCTTGCCAGGTCAATGCATTGAATACTCCTTTTATCAACAAAAGCGGTACAGAAATTCAGCGATGCCCTGGAATTGTATTTCATTATACTGGCGATAATCAGGAACAGATAGAGGGTGAAGAAAATAGGTTTGACTCCAAATATGACATCACTGGATATCTGGAAGACGACCCCATCTTTGGAGGCAATCAAAACGTTTTGGCGGAAGGGAAGGCTCGAACTCTACCCGGAATGGCACAGTTGGTGATCGAATTGAGAATGGAAGATATCGCCAAGGATCCAGAGATACCTGGAGGGGAACTCGTATTTCCTCAGCGTTTAAACCTGGATGGCGACGACATAAACAAACTAGCTATTGGACAGATCGGCTCATATGCCACCGAAGTATGCGCGCGCCAGCATCGCAATTTTCTTTTTATGCTGTTCATGACCCCGAAGGTTGCCCGCTTGTTACGCTGGGATCGTGCAGGAGTTGTTATATCGTCAGCCTTCGATTATCGAAAAGAAGCTAAAATTCTTTGCCAGTTTTTATGGCAATTCGGAAAAGCTACTCATGCGCAACGCGGTTGCGATACCGGTGTCAAGTGGGCTAGTGCCCGGGAGGAAGTATTGTTTAAGGCACGTATCGAAAGGCACGTCAGGTCTCAACTCGGCGACGATTTCAAGGGCGTCGACGACGAGATAGATCGACACTACGAAGCTGCACGTGTGGTCAAACTACCTGTTCGGAGTATAATGCAGAACGGTGCTGTCAAAGAGCGTTCTTTCCTAGTATCTCGTCCTCTAGTTAGTCCGTCATCTATGGCTTCGCGCGCGACTCGGGGATATTGGGCGATGGACGTGGAGACAGAGCAAATCGTTTTCCTCAAAGACGCGTGGCGTACAAACGTGGAGGGTATGGAAGTTGAAGGCGACATTATCCGGTCGATTGAGGAAGCACCAAATGTCCCAACTATGGTTTGCTATGGTGATGTAGGTGATACTAGCAGTTTCGATCATGGTATGTCTCGTTGTCTTCAACCTCATTGCACATTCAAACATTTCATTTCCAAAGCATATATTACACAAACCGATCGGTATCGAACAGCCGAGTGGAATGCACACCGACCACCGATATCAAGGTTAACCTCGCGTATCCATCATCGACAAGCGATCAAAGAAGCTGGGTATAACCTCGAACATTTGGCTGGATGTGGAGAGTTGTTATGGGCAGTTCGTGATGTGTATGATGGTATGATTTTTTTTTCGCTTTCGCATTCACTCCTTGACCTTCTTTTGCAGCGTTAGAGGCTGTATATGTGTCTGATGGACGGATGCATCGCGATATAAGCACAGGGAACATCATTCTTTTCGCCGATGACTCAACTAGAAAATATGGGAACAGGCGGGGCATTCTCATCGATTGGGAACTCTCTTGTAATATCGAAAGAGAACATGCAAGGAAACATTGGCGAACGGTGCTGTCCGTTTTTTTAAAATTTCCCGGACATTACTAATAGGTCGATAGGGCACTTGGGCATTCATGTCTATCAATACTCTGGCGCGCAATCCCGGCCCACATGCTCTCGTACACGATGCGGAGTCACTTGCCTATGTGGTTTTCTATTGTGCTATCTTTTTCCTCAAGTGGAATTATTCGGTCGATATTCTTCGAACCACTGTTGACAACTTCTTTGACCAATCTGCTTTCTATAATGGAGATGAAGATGATCAGCCATTTATAAAAGGAGGTAATGGAAAGAAGTCCAATCTGTGGCCTGATTTTGAGCGAGGTCAAGAGTTTGCACTTCACAAAGGACTTCCAACAGTGATCCATAAATGGCTTCGACGTTCTCTGGATCATATAGCCCAGTGGTACACGCCTCCTCTACCTAATCGAACTGCCGAAGTCCAGAAGAAGATGGCCCGTCCTATCTTTGATCTTTCAGGCGACATTTTCAAGGACATACCCATCAACGACAGGGAATATAGTGAGCGTCCCACGTTTAAGGGCCGTTCGCTGCTAAATCTGCCAGCCACTCATACCTCTGCCACGCCACCACCATCGATATAAGTTTTAATCCAACCATACATTAACACACGACTCACCTTTCCCTCTGGAGGCACGTAGTCCTCGTCGTCTTCGGAATCGCTCGTGTTTTGGTCCAACAAGGTGGTTGGAGGCATTTTTGGAGGGCGTAGGGCGTCCCTGTGTATATTTTTTTCGGACAGACAGGTATTTTTTTTTAGTAGCGTTCCTCCTCGTGAAGTTTGGGATTGAAGACCAAGTTGAGCACAGAGAGCGTTTGTGTGAACGTGCCTGTATGCGTGACGACGTCACTCTGTGGCACGTCACGAAATAGGCAGCCGAATGATGGCCGAAGGCGGACTTGGTATTTGGGCGCTAAACGCTACATAAACCCAATTACCATCATCTACGCCCCCAGTCCATACGCCGGCCAATCTTCATGCATATATTTAACCATAGACTCTACATTATTAGGAAGACAAGCCCAAGTTGTTATGTGAGGCGTACAGTCAGTTAAACTGTCGCATGCTCAATGTGTGTGACTCGAGAAGATTTTTGATCAAAATGGTGCGTGTATTTATCGCTCAGAAAATCAATCTACTGACTATCTATGAAACTGCATATCTATTGTAGGCTTCTAACGTACTCCGTAGCTGTTACCGACGTGGCACTCCTAGAGCTCCTCCCCATCTTCGGATGCATCATTCACAAGCAATGCTGTACGATTCGACCGTCGTTACGCTAGGTGCCCCATGTTCTATGAGGATGTGGAGGCGGTAATGAGTCCCGTAAAAAACCAGCTCCCCGGGCAATATTCGAAAACTGACTTCGTACGATTCGACCGTTGTTACTCTTGGTCCTCCATACCCCATGATGATAGAGAGGCGGTATGTTGTGCCATGAACGAGCGAACCTCCCAGTCCAGTTGATGACTCCGACGTCGGTACGATTCCCCCGTTGTTACCATACGTCCTCAATACTCTATGCCGGTAGAAAGGCATGTCGCGCAGTCAAAGAGTAGCCCTCGGTCAGGATGTCGGTGGTGTCGAGGCGGGTTCAGGACTTGCCGCTGGGCAATAAAGCGCCCACTAACGCGCTATAGGCTAACACGAGTGGCAGTCCGTGTTTTCCTTGAGGCTCTGGATGCCGCCGAAGACTATTCGTACAGAGGTTGCTGCGTTGCGCATCGTCGTTGGTCCGATACGGTGGGCGCCATCACGCTTGGTTTTCGCCGGCTCCTACTTAACAGTGGGCTACGCTACTGCTGGATTGTGCGATGGATAGCGAAAGATGTAAGCGTCGACTGGGAGTTTCGTGAGGAGTATGTTTCCCATCTACGATGTCTTGTATATGCATTGTATTTCCCTGGGTTTCTGTGTCGACTTGATCCATTTCGAAGTTCTGGGCAGAAGGGTTTGCGACAGCGTCGGTGGGCATGGTGAGGTTGTCGACGGAGGTGCGTTCGACGAGCGAGATAAGTGAGGAAGGTTTTGTTTGCAATATAAGGTGAGAGTTGTCGAGGTGGTAGAAGACGGGTTCTGCTTTCCATGGATAAAATCCCAGCCTAATTTATAGGATTTGGATCGTATCTGTGGCGGAAGTGGCTGAGGTCGCTTTTTCTGTCCTTATCCCCGGAAAATATGGCCCGTGTTGCTTGCTCGACGATTCGCGTGGAGGGCCAAAGTACGGCGGCCTTCTGTCATATGCAGATATCGAAGCAAATTTGTTAGCGCGGCGCTTCCTACCACAAGACAAAAACGAACCGTCGGGTCCTGTTATTTTTGTCTTATCTCAGATTGAGATCAGACTTGTGGCGTCGTCGTAACTTGTGTACTTAAGAGGCGGTATTCTTATGCCGCTAAGTATTAACTACATAAAAGTAATTTAAATGACATCGTTTGGAGATCCTGATGTTAAATCTGACCTTCTTTTTGTGTTCCATAAAATTAAACAAAACGCAAGATGAGAACGCGTACATGGAAGCTGCTCAAAGCGCCTACTGTGGTCAGTTGGTGGCCGGGATGTGCGCGTGCAAAAGTGTTGAGGGCGCGCTCTACGGGAATATCCGAAGGACGACGATCCCGGGCCGTTCTTTGCCGTCGGACGCTTTGACGACGAGCACAGGCCTCCTCTTCACATTCATCCCACAGCAGCCCTATATCTGAATCTGCTCTTCGTTAGAATATTGAACGCTCAATGCTAGCTTCGTAAACCATTGACTTCTTCAACTCGTCATTATGGGACCTCCTACCAAGCATCTACGTATCCTCGAATTCATGAAGCACCGCATACAATCAACTACTGTTAAAACGTTGAAGGTTGGTTGAAGGTCTGACATATTCATTCTGTAAGCTACTGTCAAAGAAAGGGTTTTACATGTTATTTATTTATTCGTATAGAAGCTCGTTCGTATGCCATTTCTCAATCACGGACGATGCATCCAACGAGACGAAGTCTCCGAAAGTTTACGGCGAATAAAAGTCACGAAGGAATAAGAGCAGGGGCTACTTCTTTCAGGAATGGGAAGCAGAGACCGAAAGAACCTGTCAGGGTGCGATAACCAACGTGTCCATCTCGTTCCATCGATATCATCATGCCTCTGCCACGAGGTCCGGCCGTCCTCGACGAAAATGACAGAGATCTTCCACATACGTTGCCATCTTCTATATCAATCTCACCTTCTTCCAATTTCTCAAAGGAGAGTCCAACCCTTTCGTCACCCATGCACGAAGAACATGAAGAACGCCCCGACAAGCCATATTTTGATGGCCCGCTTCCGAAAGGCTCGAGCAGAAGCGAAACGAGCACAACACAGGACTTCTCATCCTCCTTGGACTACCATGGCAGGGATATGCCTGAAATTCTTCCAATTCTCGTTGGCCCGATGCCACCAGAATTATTTATCGTCAAATTCTTCCCGGATCAGTACCCCGATGATGGCATGCCAGCGCCTCACGACGCTTTCAGTAAGGTTCCTGTGGACGCCAAGAGGGAATCCCAATTGTATCAGCCGATCGTGAGTTGCGAGCTTAGTGAAGTTTGCTTGTCCTGATTGATGTTTACGCCAGGTCGATGCATTGAACACGTCTTTTGAAGGTGGAGCTCAACGATGTCCAGGAATCACATTTTGTTACACCGGGGACAAAGACGAACAATTGGAGAATGAGGATGGGCAGCCAGAGAACGATGATGATCATTTAGAGGACGAGGATGAACACCTTGAAAACAAGGATACTATCAAACCCAATTCGAAATTCGAAATCACTGGCTACAAAATTCAAGATCCTATAGTCCAAGGTCTTCCAAACACGCGAAACGACGCAAAGGCTCCATTTCTCCCCCAACACGCAGAGCTTGTCATCACCCTCAAAATTCACGACATCGCCAAAGATCCAACATCCGCAGAGGACAATCTTGAATTTCGCCCTCGTCGGGGACCAAACAAAAAGGATCTCACCCATCTCGCTCTCGAAGAGCTACACTCAACCGCCACCGAAGTCTTTTCCCGCCAGCTTCGCAATTTCCTCTTCACTCTGCTCATGACCCCAAACGAGGCACGCTTCTTCCGCTGGGACCACGCTGGGGTTGTCATGTCGGCGTCGTTCGATTATCGGAAGGATCCTGGGATGCTTTGTAGGTTCTTGTGGCAGTTTGGGAACGCGAGCGATGCGCAGCGCGGTTGGGATGCGGGCGTTGTGCGGGCTAGTGCGAAAGAAGAAGCTTTGTTCAAGGATAGGATTGAGCTACATGTCAGATCCCAGCTTGTGGATGATTTCAAGGACATTGAGGGCGAGTATAAACGGCACTATGAAGCTAACAACGTCGTCAAACTTCCCGTTCGGCACACGACACAGGATGGTGTTGTTGATGAGAACTTTTTCCTTGTATCTCGTCCGGTTGCGCGTCCGCGATCTATGGCTTCTCGCTCAACTAGAGGATACTGGGCTATGGATCTCAAGACAAAGGAAATCGTTTTCTTGAAAGATACATGGCGTACAAACAACGAGGATATGGAGGTCGAAGGTGACGTTCTACGGTCTATCGAGGGTGTACCGAATGTACCCACTTTGGTCTGCTACGGCGACGTTGGCGATGCGAGTAGTTTCGATCATGGTATGTCTGCCTGACTTCGTCCCCGTTGCACATCCAAACTCTTAAATTCCAAAGCGTATATCACACAAACTGATCGGTACCGAACCGCCGAGTGGAATGCGCACCGCCCAGTCATATCCAAGTTGACCTCACGCATCCATTATCGGCAAGTAACGAAAGAAGCAGGGTACCCCCTCACAAATCTAGCCGGATCGGGGGAATTATTGCGAGCTGTGCGAGACGTGTATAATGGTGCTATTTTTTTCTATCGCTTCCTGAACCGCTCTCTGACCATATTTTGCAGCGTTAGAGGCCGTATACGAGTCTGCTGAACGAATGCATCGCGATATAAGCACCGGGAACATCATTCTCTTCGCCGATGACTCTACTCGCGAGTATGGAAACAGGCGGGGTATTCTCATCGACTGGGAACTGTCTTGTAAAATCGAGAGAGACCATGCAAGGAAACATTGGAAATCGGTACTGTCCTATTTTATTTTATCTTATCGGAAACCATTTACGGGTAACTAGGGCACCTGGGCATTCATGTCTATCAACACTTTGGGACCTGATCCTGGACCCCATGCTCTCGTATATGATGCAGAGTCACTCGTCTACGTGGTCTTCTACTGTGCTATATTCTTTCTCAAATGGAGCTATTCCCCTGCTACTCATAAAGCCATTGTTGCGGACTTTTTCGACCAGAGCACAATCAGAGAGGGTGACGGAAATTTACTACCAATTTTCAAAGGAGGAGCAGGGAAGACGCAGAATCTGTACCCCGTTAGGTTTCGAGGTCGGACCTTTGCGGAGCCTAAAGGACTGCCTACAGTGATCAGTCACTGGCTTCAACGTTCTGTTAAGTTTATAAGTCAGTGGTATGACTCTGACCCAGTTGACCGAATTGCCGAAGCCCAGAAGAAATTAGCCAGCCCTATTTTTGATCTTTCGGACAACATTTTCAAGGACATGCCCATCAATGACAGGGAATGTGAGCGTCCCACGTTGAAGGGCTGTTCGCTGCTAAATCTGCCAGCCACTCATACTTCTGCCACGCCACCACCATCCGGGGAGCTGGTTGCGCCCTCAGACGTCCCAGCTTCTCGAGCTCGGTCTCGGGACACGAATCCCGCTTAGAGACCGAACTCTACAATCCCAAGTTGCGTGGTGGCCAAGCTAGAAGCTATCTCAGATGATTAGTGTACATAAATGAATACCAAATGATTGTTCTTTTTTTGAATTGTTTGAAATTTGTAGGATATTAAATGCAATTGCACATAGCTATAGAATATATCTGTCATGAAATAGAGTTGTTTTGCACGAGTGTAGTGGTTGAAATCATAATATAAATGTGACATCTGTGAGTCTGGCAATGCGTTTCTCGCCGTGTCCCTCCACACATGCCATTACCGCCTCGGGTACTTCTCTAAAAGGTCAAAAGCACTTCGTGAACATTCAAAGCTCTCCTAGAGCTCCTCTCCATCGTCGGATGACATCGTTCACAAGCGACTTTGTACGATTCGACCGTCGTTACACTAGGTCCTCCATACCCCATAAAAAGTCACGAAGGAATAAAAGCAGGGGCTACTTCTTTCAGGCATAGGAAGCAGAGACTGAAAGAACCCGTCAGGGTGCATGTCCATCTCGTTCCATCGATATCATCATGCCTCTGCCACGAGGTCCGGCTGTCCTCGACGAAAATGACAGAGATCTTCCGCATACGTTACCATCTTCGATATCACTCTCACCTTCTTCCAATTCCTCAAAGGAGAGTCCAACCCTTTCATCACCCATGCACGAAGAACATGAAGAACGGGACGACAAGCCATATTTTGATTGCCCGCTTCCGAAAGGCTGGAGCAGAAGCGAAACGAGCACAACACAGGACTTCTCATCCTCGTTGGACTACCATGGCAGGAATATGCCTGAAATTCTTCCAATTCTCGTTGGCCCGATGCCACCAGAATTATTTATCGCCAAATTCTTCCCGGATCAGTACCCCGATGATGGCATGCCAGTGCCTCACGACGCTTTCAGTAAGGTTCCTGTGGACGCCAAGAGGGAATCCCAATTGTATCAGCCGATCGTGAGTTGCGAGCTTAGTGAAGTTTGCTTGTCCTGATTGATGTTTACGCCAGGTCGATGCATTGAACACGTCTTTTGAAGGTGGAGCTCAACGATGTCCAGGAATCACATTTTGTTACAACAGGGATAAAGATGAACAGCAAGAGATAGAGGATAAACAGCTAGAGGACGAGGATGGGCAGCTAGAGGACGAGGATGGACATCTAGAGGACGAGGACGAACACCTTGAATGCAAGGATACTATCAAGCCCGATTCGAATTTCGAAATCACGGGCTACAGAATTCAAGATCCTATATTCCAAGATCCCCCAAACACGCGAAACGATGCAAATATTCCATTTCTCCCTCAACACACAGAGCTTATGATCACCCTCAAAATCCACGACATCGCCAAAGATCCAACATTCCCATCGGAGATTCTTGAATTTCGCCCTCGTCGAGGACCAAACAAAAAGGATCTCACCCGTCTCGCTCTCGAAGAACTACACTCAACCGCCACCGAAATCTTTTCCCGCCAGCTTCGCAATTTCCTCTTCACTCTGCTCATGACCCCAAACGAGGCACGCTTCTTCCGCTGGGACCACGCTGGGGTCGTCATGCCGGCGTCGTTCGATTATCGGAGGGATCCTGGGATGCTTTGTAGGTTCTTGTGGCAGTTCGGGAACGCGAGCGATGCGCGGCGCGGTCGGGATGTAGACGTTGTGCGCGCTTGTGCTGAGGAGGAAGCTTTGTTCAAGGATGGGATTGAACGGCATGTCAGATCCCAGCTTGGCGACGACTTCAAAGACATTGAGGAAGAGTATAAACGGCACTATGAAACTAATAACGTCGTCAAACTCCCCGTTCGACACACGACAAAGGATGGTGTCGTTAATGAGCGCTTTTTCCTGGCATCTCGTCCGGTTGCGCGTCCGCGATATATGGCTTCTCGCGCAACTAGAGGATACTGGGCCATGGATCTTGAGACGATGGAAATTGTTTTCTTGAAAGATACGTGGCGTACAAACCGAGAAGATATGCAGGTTGAAGGTGACATTCTTCGGTCGATCGAGGGTGTACCGAATGTACCCACTTTGGTCTGCTATGGCGATGTTGGCAATGCGAGTAATTTCGATGATGGTATGTATCTCTAACTCACTTCGTCTTTATTGCACATTCAAACCCTCGATTTTCAAAGGGTCTATCACACAAGCCGATCGATATCTAACCGCCGAGTGGAATGCGCACCGTCCAGTCATATCAAAATTGACCTCACGCATCCATTATCGGCAAGTAACGAAAGAAGCAGGGTATCCCCTCACACATCTAGCCGGATCGGGGGAGTTGTTACGAGCCGTGCGTGATGTTTATGACGGTATGTTTTATTCTATCGCTTCCTGAACCGCTCTCTGACCATATTTTGCAGCGTTAGAGGCCGCATACGAGTCTAACGGACGGATGCATCGCGATATAAGCTCCGGGAACATCATTCTCTTCGCCGATGACTCTACTCGCGAGTATGGAAACAGGCGGGGTATTCTCATCGACTGGGAACTGTCTTGTAAAATCGAGAGAGACCATGCAAGGAAACATTGGAAATCGGTACTGTCCTATCCTATTTTATCTTATCGGAAACCATTAACGGGTAACTAGGGCACCTGGGCATTCATGTCTATCAACAGTTTGGGACCTGATCCTGGACCCCATGCTCTCGTACATGATGCAGAGTCACTCGTCTACGTGGTCTTCTACTGTGCTATATTATTCCTCAAATGGGACTATTCGCCCGAAATCGTTGAATCCCTTATGAAAGATTATTTCGGCCATCATTCTGTAGGACAGAAGGATGGACAGCTATTTATAATGGGAGGATCAGGGAAGATTTTCAATCTGGTGCATCGAGGTTACGGCTTTAAACAGCCCACAGGACTGCCAGTAGTGATTCAAGAGTGGCTTCAGCGCTCTGTGGATCCTGTATCTCACTCGGCCATGATCAAACCGCTTGATAGAACAGCGGAGGTCCAGAAGAAGATGGCCCGCCCTCTTTTTGACCTTTCGGACAACATTTTCAAGGACATACCAATCAACGACAGGGAATGTGGTGAACGTCCCACGTTCAAGGGCCGTTTGCGGCTGAATCTGTAAGCCACTCAACTTTTGCCACACCATCACCATCTGGGGTTGCGCCCCCAGACAACCCAGCTTCTTGAACCCGGTCTCAAGATCCGAATCCCGCTTAGAGCTTGTATCTTACAAGTACATGGAGTTCTCATTTTCATGCACGCACGTCATACCCCTCATACCGTCCGAAAAATAAGCATTCCGAGAACGAGCGTGGCGAGGTTTTAACTTTCGCGGTCTCTCTACGAATTGATCCAAAAACTGTATGTATTTATCACTCAGAAATTTAAGCTACTAAGCATGTCTGGAACTAAAACTAAAGTATGAATTGTACTTCTCTAGGGTGGGTCCCAGCTGTCGTTATTATCGCTCTTCTAGAGCCCCTCCCCATCGTCGGATGACATCGTTCACAAGCGACTTCGTACGATTCGACCGTCGTTACACTAGGTCCTCCGCACCCCGTGAGGATAGAGAGGCGGTATGTTGTGCTATAAAGGAGCAGCCCCCCAGTCAAGAGGATGGAGTCGACTTTGTCTTTCACGGCCCCGAACTCGGTACGATTCCACCGTCGTTACCCAACGTCCTCAATACACTATGGCAATAGAGAGGCGGTATGTTGCGCCGTCAACAAGCAGGCCCTCGTTCGAGATGAAGACGGTGTTGAAGCGGGGTCGCGACGTGCCGCGGGACGATAAACCGCCCTCGAACGTGCTACATATGAGCTTGGACACGGGCAGCATTGCTGATTTTCTCTGAAGCTCTCTGGATGCCGCCAAAGACGCGTCATGCGAAAGCTGCTGGCTTTGGGAATCGTCGTTGGTCCGATACGAGTCTACGACGCGGGCGGGCGTCATCACCTTCGACGTTCACCAGTGCCTGTGCCATAAATCGTCGCCGGTCCTCTGAGTCGCACGTCCCGTGTAAACGTTCATGGAGCTGCGATATGCCCGGAGAAGCCAAGCAGGCGACTAAGCTAACTACTGCTGGGGACTATTCTGGATAGGAATTGAGGGACGTCCATCGACTGGGCGGCGCGTAAGCGTAAGGCGTATGATTTTCGTCGTCGATACGCATCCCATATTCCTGGGTTTCTGTGTCGACTTGATCCATTTCGGGGTTCTTGATGTTCTGCGCGGAAGATTTGGCGACAAAGTCGACAGGCATAGTGAGGTTGTTGATGGATGTGCGTTTGATGAGCAAGATAAGTGAGGAAGGTTTTGTTCGCAGGTATGAGTTCGTCGCGGTGGCGGAAGACGGGTTCTGCTTGTCCATAGATGAAATCCCAACTCAATTTATAGGATTTAAATTATTTCAGTGGCTCAAGTGGCGGAGCTTTTCTCTGTCTTCCATATCAAGGGAAAACATGGCCCATGTTGCTTGCTCGACGATTTGAATTGAAGGCCAAAGGATCAATTCACAACCGCTGTCTCCAGATACGCAAGCGCTTGCTTGACTATTACGGGAGAGCGCTTATTGGTATGATAACACAATCGGCATCATACTGAACTCAACACTCTGTGAATGTAGACTTACCCTTGACCTAATATATTTCGTCCGAGCTGTGCAGGCGTTGTGAGAGGTGTTCACTGGATGCCGCTATAGAATTAGGAATTCATTGTAAAGCTGTATGTTTTTTTGATGCCCTTGCTTTTGTTGATATGATCCAAGAGAGGACGAAGGAAGTCTTTTTCCTGAAAGATACGTGGAATGCAAACCGGGAGGATATGGAGGTCGAAGGGGACATTCTCCGGTTGATTGAGGGTGTAACGAATGTACCCACTTTGGTCTGCTATGGCGACGTTGGCGATGCGAGTAATTTCGATCACGGTATGTAGGTCTCGTTCCTTTTGTCTTTTATTGAATGTTCAAACCTTTGAATTCCAAAGCGTATATCTCACAAACCGATCGGTATCGAATTGCTGAGTGGAATGCGCACCCCCAGTGATATCAAGGGCCCTAACACTGTTTTGTCAAATGCTAGAAAGTGTACAGTATGATGCTGGTAATTGATAAGGTTGTGAATCGAAGGCAAATCCATGCGATAGTGAATCAGAGAAGAAAAATAACTAAAATACAAATCGTAATCGTAATAGTAATCCGGTAAATAAGTAGACGTGAGCGACAAAATAACTTTATGCTGCGACATTTTTGTGCCCTTTAGTAGACGAATCTGAAGTCTAATCTACTGTTGCCCTCGTCCTTGGTCGTCTCAAGATATTGCTTTTGCTCCTGAATAACATAGGGTGATGAGCGTCGTGGTGGTTGAGAGGCGGTATTTCAAGCTTACCTCCGTAGAGAGGGACTTCCACTTCTTCTCCCGGTAGTTGTTGAGAGTGCGATAGAAGAAATACGTCCCGATGTAAAGGACGATATTGTAGCAGCAGATAGCGATTAAGTCCTTGTTTCCTCGTTTATCTGTTATGAGTCCATATGAGTTCGCTACGATCTCAAAACTGAGGTAAGGTGGAACATACACAAAGGTTTGTCGTCTTTCCGATAAATATTTGCAGAAATAATGCCTCCGGTTTGAACGAACATATTATACACACTTGCTGATATCGTTCTAATGACCAGGTGTCAGAAACCCAACCCATAATAATCGAGGACGGGAATTACATACCTGGTACGAACACTGTACGAATTTCTTGAAGCCCAAGCAACTTGGATAGGATGCACGTATGGGTAGCCGGCGATGAGGGTAACGACTGCAAAGTACACCCATTGCGACGTAGCCTTGTTGAAGGTGTATAGGGCGATAAGCAGAGGGAGAGCCCAAAATTGAAGCACGATGGTGGCGCCGACGCGACTGTTGATGGTCTCGCTGACGAACGTCATGAATAGCAGGCCGAGCATTCCGAGGACAATGGATGGGATGCTGAGAAGACTGGTCTGGGTTGTGGTGAATCCGAGATTGCGGAGGGAGAGGGTAAGGTAGGTTTGGGGAGGTACGACGGGAACTGGGAAAAAATCAGAAAATTGTGGAAAAGCAACGCGGACGCGAACTTACCCATGTGGGTCAAGCCGAGAAGATAAATTGGCCACATTCTCCAATCCTTAAGAGCGCCCCAGATCATCTTGACCGTCAGGCCCTCACGATTGTGCATATCCGACTTCGATGGGTCGTCACGGAGGACTCTTCAAGGTCTGAATTAGCCTCTGATAGGGTAGTCGGCGATCTGAGAGATTCTCACCTGTTTACCATAATAACCTCGTCCCTAAGAGAAGGAGAGACAGTTTAGCTTCCGAAAATGTGCATCGAGTCGATTTCAAACATACCGATCAGTGAACCAGCCTTTAGGTCTGTGCCATGCCTTCGTTTGCGTTGGGCCGGGAGGCATCAAGGCAAATGAGAACAGTCCAACCAAAAGAGTAAGGCCACCCTCGATGAGGAAGAGATATCGCCAGCCCGCTTTGCCGTTATGTCCTCGCAGACGGAGAATACCAGTGGCGAGGAAAGCACTGATCAAGTCGGCGGAATAGTTCGATATCCAGAACCATGCAAGTCGGAAAGGAACTGGAAACAATGATAAGCAAAAATCATCACAAGATAAGCCGGGTATATACTCACGCTCATTCTTGGTGTAGAAGTAGGAGAGGTACAGAATGATATCGGGAATAAAACCTCCTTGGAGGAAGCCCAATAAGCAACTATACAGACGTTAGCACAGACGGATGATACTATACGGAAATGACATACCGGCAAGCGAAGAAGCTACCCTTTCCAGAAAGCCAGAGTTGAGAGAGGGATACAACGCTCCAAAGGACCATCTAAGAACGGGCGATTACTAGCGTCACTCAGCGATACTTTGCAAGATACGCACCTGGCACGGAATCCACACATCAGGACCAACACGTTTTGAAACCAACTGCGACGGCAATTCTAAAACAGAGGAAAGAACATAAGAGAACGCATTTTATCGGCGGTAAGATGGAAGGCGGACCGGCACAGAGGAAAGAAAGCTTGAAGAGAATGTTTCCAAGGTTGAAATCGTTCGTGGTGAGGCCCAAATCGACCAGGAAGTTGTCGGCGTTGGCTTGACTAATGTTGCTGCGATCCAGCTCGAGGGAGAAGAACATAATAAATGCCCAAATCATGATACGAAAGTCGATTTTGCGGACGACTTTCTGCAAGAGAAAGACCGAAGTGTGAGAACCTCGACAAGTCAAACGTAGGAAACTCTGCTTACCTTCTCTTCCCGCCACGTCCACCTCGCCAGAGGATCGAAACGATGAACATTTTCGTAAGCAGGAGGTGGGCGATATGCCTCAAGCGTAACAGGATCATCGAAGACGGATGGCTGAGTGGCGATTGCATCCAGGTCGACCTTCTCCCTACTCCAGAAAGATGGGAGGCCGCCAGTGGAACTCAAGGGAGCGACCAGCTTTGGAACTTCATCGATCGAAGAAGTCTCCGAGGAAATTTTCTCGTCGACGCTGTCTCTTGGCGAGGCCTTCTTCTCGTCTGAGTAGAAGAGTGTGGTCGACATTGCTGAAGACACCGAGAGGAACAGGGAAGGATGGCTCCAGAGGTGGGGAGTGCACTGATGAGAAATCCATGCCTTTTATCTGTCCTTCGGCTTTTCCGGCGCCATAATACGAACGCATGCCTAATTTCTTCGCTACATGATAGTTCTCTTGCGTGTTGAGCATTGCTAATGGCGCCATGAAGTCCCATAATTGCAAGATTTCCAAATGGGGACCACCGATGACCATATTCGGCCTGATTAGTCTAAAAATAGACCGCGGTTTTGGAGTTCACCATCCTCATTATCTCCAGCCGCCGTAAAGCCAGAACATGAGAATATAATCACGTTTTAGGCACATATATGGTACCATCGCAGTAAAAATACGCGACTTGAACTCGGGTACTGTATTCCGAAGCAGACAGGCACCAGTAACGCACGCCGCAGTCGAATAGGACAGAAGGAAACTCTACAAGGGGTCTACATTTGATTTTGACATGTTACAAATCAGAAAAATCTCAAGCTCACTCTCACATAGAAGCCTTGCCTCGAGGCTCGTATGGTATCAAAAGAGCTAGTCCTCCACCGAGCATAATAAGGGCTCCCGCGATATACACAGGAACAGCAGTAGATAAGTTGGCGTATAGCGCGATGATAGGAGCCTATAACACCATCGTCGTCCATATTAAATCAGCGACTTGCAGGTCAATAAACAAAAAAAATAAGCAGCTACATACCAGAAGACCGAAAACTCGGCTGGCCGCGGCCGTCAATGCATTTCCAGTCCCTCTATCTTTTGCAGGAAATATTTCAGGCGAAATAGCGTATAGGATCCCGTACATAATCTGGTTGAAGTTTAAACCGTCAGTTTAGATTGGGTATCCATCGAGAAATATGCTTACATTACTGAAAAAGGAGTATCCACAATTCCACCCAAGCAAAGCGTTCGAGGTTCGAGCGATCGTCGTTAGGAAAAGGAAGACACCAGTCAACGCTACATACGAGACAGAAAAGGGAAGCCATTCAAGGTTAACGAGATTCATGTCAGATTCAGTGATTTTGTAGGCGAATTTGATGCTAGAGCTTCCTTACCTGC
The DNA here is from genome assembly GCA_015484465.1 of Pholiota conissans. Lineage (NCBI taxonomy): Eukaryota > Fungi > Basidiomycota > Agaricomycetes > Agaricales > Strophariaceae > Pholiota > Pholiota conissans. The sequence continues at coordinate 59,824 of MU155140.1, forward strand.
CGATGCCGCGAGAGCGCCTCGACGGCCCAAAAACGGAATCTCAACCGCATATGTCGCAAGGAACGCTGAGGGGACTCCAACGACACTGAGAATAAAAGTCTGGGCATTTTATTAGCTCATTCTCAGGGCCAGTGGTGCGATCTTACATTTCGGTAGGTGATGTTCAGAGAAGAATCGCCGAAGTGGGCTCCTCGGCTTGCAAGTCTGTTATCATTTTCAGAGACCTGCTCACATCGCTGATAAGGTTGGGGAAAAAAGGACGCACAAGAAAGGAAGGAAGTTGTTATAGAGCGTTGAAGCCAGCCCAATGACACCTGGGGCTAAGTATTAGTCACCAAAGAAAGAGAAATGACGCTGACAGAACGTACCCCATATAGAAATGAGCAGTGAAGTCGAATACGCCATCCGGCGGGTCCGGAAGAGTGCCTTTATGTGGTCTATTGTATAATTCGAGGTACGGCTTAGTGAGAGTTTCCTGCCCTCGTATGCATGTTCCGATCCTATCGACCCCAGCGACGTGAGCTGATCGAGCGTAAGGGAAGACGTTGTCCCATTGTACGCTGCAAGCTCGTTGATTATAGCGACTGCCTTCTCATCTTCGCCCTTCCCGATGAGATATCGTGGACTTTCCATAAGCTTGAAGAGGAAGAAACGCGCGATCCACAGAATGAGAGTTATTCCGCCAAGCAGGAAAAGAAGATATCTCCACCCCATATTTTGAGAACGTTGGCATTCTTCTGAGCCTACTGAACATGAAAAGTTTGCGATTAAGGGCCATGCGAGCTAGATTCATGCAAGCATTGAGACGTTAGAAGTATGAATACCGTAAGGAACACGTACTAGGTTTACAAGAAGCTGCCCTAAGCACCAGAAGATTGACATGAACGTTAGTAGATATTGATGCGAAGCTGGAGTGAAGTCTGTCATTCGAATCATTTTTCAGTATCATCAAAACGAGCATAACAAAATATAATGTTAGGAAACTCACCAAGAAACACGGCAGAATCAATCGGGAGATTTCCTTTCGACAACAATTCAGTTGCAAATTCGAATGCAGGAGTGCCAAATACAAGGCCTACCTCCAACTCCAATACCCATCACAGCGAGTAAGGCAGAGAGCGTTATGAACGAATTAGAGCCTCCTGCGGCAAGACCGAAAAGGCCAGCAACCAACAACGTTACGTTGAAGCACCATCTGAAGATAAATTCATCGAGACATGCTCTTCGAATCTACAAATAGAAACATACCTTCGCCCCCATATGTCGCAGCCGACACCCCAAAATACAGCGCCAACTAATAGGCCGGCGTTGAGAGCCACGCTCAGAAACGGGGGGTTAAAGTGGAATTCGTCGGTTACGGGTGTGAGGATCAGTCCGCCGATGAGCTATTTCGAGAACGTCAGTCGACTTTCCGCAGAGATAGACTCGGGTCTTGGACGTACCGGCCAAACACTGTCACTGAGATACGACACGGTATCAGCAAGCAAGAATGCATAAATCAGGGAATGCGACTGACGCAAACCACCCAAACCCGGCGACGACGAAGAGCAAGTACTGACGAAATCAAAATCAAAATCATCAGCAGGCTTATTGCTAGATGACGCGATTTACACCCCACCTGGTACCTTCCCATTCCTATCTGTTGGATGGCCCGGTTGAGCGCCAAGGTCTTCGCATAATACACTGGGTCCAAGCTCCCGTCGTCATACAAATTCTTGACAAGGATCGTATCGGAAGTTGAGACGATTGTGGTCATCTTCTTCTCATCCGCGCTGGCCTTTTCGTCATGGACGTCGTCTGAGGACTTGCGCTCCAGTTGTTCGGCCATGGGGGAATCGTGATGGTCATGTGCGTCCATATCCACTGCGCGGCGTTAGGGGTCGTAGGGAGGAGTGCGAGGACGTCGAGGGCCTAGTTGACATCGCCGCTTTATGCGTGGACTCGAGTGATAAAAATACCACTAGGAGACAGCGATTGGCTGGCTTGTTGGCACCATCACATGGGAGCTGGGAAGGAAAAATACTTATCAGAAGGACCAATCTTGGGAATTGTCCAATCGGTTAGATGACTTGATAGACGGCATGGAAGTGGAAGCATTTTGAAGGAACGGAACGAACACGTGTTTTGGGGGGCGAAATGTGTCTGTTCGCGTGGTCATTGAAATGTCTAGCGGCCTCTCAAATTCGTGGTTGTCTGGTCGTGGCTAGAAATCTACCTTCTGTCGAAGAACTAAAAACAATTTTCACTATCATTCGGCCTGGCAAGTCAGATCCACCTCGAAATTCGAGTGAGTTTAATTTAGAATCGTCGGTGTTTTGGACTTGCGATGCTGGAGATATTGTAGAGGGAAGCAGAAGGTGATCGTATACCCTCCCTTGGGCCGTAAAATGAAGCAACAGTATGACAGAACAAATGTTGGCAAGCGGGCATTACATACGAGGTTTTTATCTTTCACTCTTTACTCCTGACGCTGCCTCCTTCTCCCGCCGCTCTCGCCTGCGTTTCACATCCCAATTATAGACACGAGCGGTGTTCACTTCCATAATCGTGAGCTGTTCTCGTAGAAATTCGAGGTCCTCGATCGTGTTATTCAAACTTGTCTGCGCGACATCTAATTTGGATTTTAGAAGAGCAACTGCTGCTGGTATCTTGTATGAAAGCATGACGTTTGCCTGGAATAAAGTGAGCGGCCTGGTGAAGTCACAATTATGCAGTTGACGTACCCCAAGCCATAGATAGACAGTATCGGTCTCCTCCAATTCGGCCTCAGCATATAGGGTATCGTTAAGCTCGAACGTTGTTTTCAGAAGTTTCTTAGGACCATCTTCCTCTTCGAGGTCGTCTAGGTCATCCTCATCCTCCGAGGCTTTGCTCTTGCCTTCCTGCATTGATCAGTCACACCAGCGCACGCGTAAGATAATCAGAATGCTTACTCTTCGTTCCTGCAGATACTCAACCATGTCCAGCGTCTTTCGGATGTCCGGGATCTTCTCTTCCAGGCTTGCGCGCCGTTGCGTTAGATTCGAGTCCATGTACCGGTATTTGCTGAGCTTCCAGATGAGGATCGTCGTTCACGGAGTATCATAAGTAGAGACGAGAAAACGCGTACGCCAGAGCATCCTGAAAGCTTTTGAGGACCGGTTCTACCTCAGCATCGCCGAGGTATGCATCGACATCCGCCTGTGATGCTGATTAGCGCGCGCATTAGGCCGAATACAGTGCTAAATTCTTACAATAAATGGTGCTTTTGGAATTCCTCGTGGATTCTTTTCCTCCGAGAAAACTGGTTTGATTGTCGATGCCATGAGAATCAGAAATTTTGGACTTGTCTAGGAGTAACCCTAAAAGCAACGCTTGATGATGATGATTCCTATTTCGACGGCGATTGCCGAGCTGACTTTGAACTTTCCAGTCCAATAAAAACTGACGGTTTTTTCTCTTGCCCAATTTCTTTAGGTCCGTACACCCATTCTCCCCACTTCATGCAGCTAATCATGCATCCTTAGTCTCTGGAATCGATGTCGCGACTTATCGTCAAGAATATTCCTACTTATGTAACTCCAGAAAAGCTAAGGGCTCACTTCGAGCAGAAGGGAGGCCCAGGTGGAACTCTCACCGATGTCAAGGTTTCTTCCAAAAGCGATGGAACGTCTCGGAGGTTTGGGTTCGTCGGTTTCAAATCGAATGAAGAGGCTCAGGCTGCTCAGCTGTGGTTTAACCGTACCTTCATCGACTCTACCCGTATCGAGGTCAACATAAGCGAGGTATTTTTTCTTTTTCTTTTTCTTTTTCTTAATTAGAAAGAATCACCCTAACTCTCAAGTTTTAGGGAGCGAAAGATGCACCGACCCCTCGCCCAGCAAAGAGAAGACGTCTCGATCCTAATCCTGCTTTGCCATCATCGTCGACCCAAATCTCATCGTCAACAAACAACACTGTCACGAAGATGAATACGGACGCCAAACTCGACGAATTCATGAAAGTTATGAAGCCATCGAAAGTTCCAGTCTGGGCCAACGAACCTACTGCGGAGCCTCAACTTCTTGCTTCGACGGAGCCGGCTGCTTCAAATTCCGCTGATCAAGGAGCGATGAGCGACTTGGAATGGATGAGGCAGCGAATGTCGCAGAATGTGGATGCTGAAGAACGAGTATTCGAGCAATCGGATGACGAAGATGCTCACCCTAGAGCAAAGGCGACAGTACCGGTCAGCCTTTTTGGACTTTTCTTTGATTCATCACGCTGACTATTTGCCAGGAAGTCATTGTGGCGGAGACGACAACCGTCTCCAGCGTATCGAAGGATGAAACATCAGTCGATGCCACAAAGAATACGATTTTGCAAACGTCGCGGTTATTTGTCCGAAATCTTGCATTTTCATGTACGGACGAGGAACTCGCAGAACTCTTCCGACCGTTTGGAGAAGTAACTCAGGTAAGCATCTATGGTTTTTTGCTTCATACCCTGCGCCTTCGGCATGGTTATCGAAAGATGAATAAGTTAAATAGGGACATCAGACCTTTCGGGGAATGTTGATCCTCATGGAATACCGATAGTAGAAATAATATTCTGATCCTTTTTCTACATGCAATAATTGTTGAACTTTGGCTAAAGACACTTATTTTTCCATAGGTGATTATTATTTCCTATTCGTCGAACGAGATGTTACAAGTATAGGGACATCAGACCTTTTGGCATGTTGATCCTCATGGAATACCGATAGTAGAAATAAAATTCTGACTTTCTCCTTACTTTCCTCGTCACGTTCGGAACGATCGCTGATCAACCACATTTTCAGGTGCATGCACCCCTTGACCATGTTACCAAACAACATAAAGGACTGGCCTACGTTACCTTCGCTCAACCAACGAGCGCGTTGGCGGCTTATGAGGCGCTCGATAGACGGTCTTTCCAAGGTCGTCTTCTGCACATTCTTGCCGCGGTCGATAGGAAAGGAAAGGTCGAGGTTGAGGCGGACGGTAAGAAGAAGAGCGTGAAGGATGAGAAACATGCGAAGCGGAAAGCAATGGCGGGGAAGGAGTTTAATTGGAGCATGTTATACATGAACGTATGTACACGACTTAAATCTTTTTGTAAACATGCCAATCATTTTTATTCTATCAGAGCGACGCCGTGGCGTCTTCTATCGCGGATCGCATGAATATCGACAAATCAGAAATTCTTAATCCAGAGTCAGGTGACAACGCCGCCGTAAAACTCGCTCTCGCCGAAACGCATATCATCCAAGAGACCAAATCCTATCTAGAAAGCCAAGGTGTCTTACTCTCCACCTTTTCCTCCCGTGCTCGTTCGGAAACCACTATCCTCGTCAAAAATATCCCCTATGGAACGACCACTGAGCAAATACGGGAACTTTTCGAGCCTCATGGTGAGCTCAGTCGGGTCCTGGTGCCTCCAGCAGGTACCATGGCTGTCGTTGACTTCGAAAGACCCGACGAGGCTGCGAAAGCTTTCCGTGCCGTTGCGTATAGGCGGCTAGGAAATTCGATCATCTACCTGGAGAAAGGCCCTCTTGGGATGTTTGTCGAAGGTTTCGTACCAAAGACGAAGGAAACTTCGTCCGCTCTCGAGACACCTGCCCCCGTCCACGCTGTCCGAGTCGCTGAGCAGGTCATCGACGGCCCAGAGGCTGCCGAAGGGGAGCCCTCTGTCCAAAACGGTTCTACGCTTTATGTCAAAAATCTTGCATTCCTCACAAACCAAGAGCGCCTCAACAAAGTCTTCGCGCACCTGCCTGGGTTCTCGTTTGCCCGTATCCAAACGAAGCCCGACCCGAAGCGCCCAGAAGTGCGCCTCAGCATGGGGTATGGCTTTTTGGGATTCAAGGACGTCGAGAGCGCGAACAAGGCCCTCAAGAGCGTGCAAGGCTTCGTGCTTGATGGTCACGCTCTACATGTTACGTTCGCTGGACGTGGGGCAGATGAACCTGGAAAGAAGGAGGCTGTCGCCAATTCGAAGAGCCGCACAACGAAGATGATAGTCAAGAACGTTCCTTTCGAGGCTACGAAGAAGGACATTCGCGATTTATTCGGGTACGTTTTGCTTATGTTCTGCATAACTGGCTGCTGATAATTCATTTCCAGATCTCATGGCCATCTCAAATCCGTCCGCCTTCCCAAGAAGTTCGACTCCCGCTCACGCGGTTTCGCCTTCCTCGAGTTTGTCACCCGCCACGAGGCCGAGAACGCCTATGCTGCGCTGCGTCATACCCATTTGCTGGGCAGACATCTTGTTCTCGAATGGGCGGAGGAAGCTGAACAGGACCTTGACGCGCTGAGGAAGAAGGCGGGCGTTGGGTATGCTAATGGGACAAAGGACATGCCTGGTCGCAAGCGCAAGCTCGACCTTGGGAAGAATGCGGAGGAAGACGTGGAGGATTTAGAAGTCTAGCTGACGAGGTTCTCTCCTTTCTTTTGCCGATACCATTATGGAGCATCCTGATTGTACCTATTTGAGTAGAATTGAGTGGATATATAAGAAGCGGGACACGAGTGACGAATGACAGAAAAGTTGAGAAACAAATCACAAAATTGATTTAACCGCGAAAGGATGTTCAAGCCATACAAGATTTTCTTCGCATTCAAGGGCCTCCAAGCTGGCTTTTAGGTATGGAAAATGAATGTCACGAGTGGGGTGTTCGTAGTCTCGGAATCTCATCCACTAGCTCCTAATTACAGTAATATTTCTGTTTCGTCGAGTCTGCCTTACAAAGTTGGAGACGCTTATGAGAGGCTGGCACCGAAATAAAATATTACTTCTATCCTCCATATGCTTAGAATCCTCGTATGCCTATTGTCGCTCGAATCATCTTTACTCTTCATTGAATACAAATCCAAAACTGTTCATACTATCTCGAGGCTACTCGGCATCGTGCTATTACTCATTCAGGGTCGTAAAATCTGTTTTGGTGTTTTTCCTTTCTTGAGCTTGTCAACGAACCACCATGTCGGCAAAGGACACAGTAGTCACTTTTGATCCTTCTCAATACGAACATCTACCATTAGAATTTCAACCACCGCAGGATGGTGGTCCTGGTTATCTGGTAAGCCGGTTCTGCTATTTCTTATCTGCTTTGTACTGACTTGCCTCCCAACAGCTGGGAAAGCCTGCATTACTCAGTATACTGCCAGTCGCGCGCCTTCCGAAAGGACTCCTTCCAAAGCGTGGTCTGCGCCTCCAACCTCCTCGCTTCCACTATGGCTGGGCTTATAGAGAAAAAGAGCTATTTGAAATGGCAAAGCGATGTGGCTTCCTTGTCGTCCCACCAGACATGCCGATGGAACTCAGGTACATGGACGACTTGGCAACTCAAGATGAACTAGGACGGCTGCTGCGCGAACAACTTGGTATTCACTCGTGTACCCCAAAGCTCTACGTGGCATTTTCACGGGATTCGTCTCTTTGCATATCTTTGACCACGAATTACAAGACCGGAAACCGGCCTCCTCCACAAGATGATGTTCAAGCTATTCAGGATTTCCTTGGGATTGAACAGCCTCCTGCATGGTTTGTGGATGCGGAAGGTTATGGGAAGTGGCAAATATTCCGGATCTGAAAAAGCAATTCATATACAGTGCGTCTTCATACGAACTGAGGTATTGCTTTAGTTTGTTGGTCTCATCGCAAGTGATAGTAGAACGTCTTTCAATACAAAATTATGGAAGTGCTGCCATATTTAAACATGGTCTCATATTATACACGACGCTTTCTTCAGATTTTGCAACTTTGCGACAATTCTTACTAAGTATCTTGAAACACTATTCATTAGTCCGTTTCTGGGGAAACAACAGATACATTAGAGGGGACGGTGGGATATGCTTTAACCAGCCGCGTGTCGCACCTACCTCCACCTTAATGCTTTAAGTTTAGTGTACATAAGAGCCGCGCAAGTCAACTCTTTTCGCCACTGGATGTCTAGTCAATTATGACGTTTCCAACGAATTTGGTAGAACCTAGAATCTTCAAGTACTTGGCTTGGTCTTTGCATCAGGAAAGCTAATACACACAGTGATGTGCACACACTTATATGAACGAGTCACCCGCGTCGAAAGGCGCGCTGGTCCTTAATGGATAGTGGAGATTTATCTCCCGAAATCGCCGAATAGGTACCAAGGCGAAGCATCATCTCACCCCGAAGATCAAGGTGCATCCCCTAAAGAAAGATCCGTTGCAAAAGATCCCCCAGCCTCTCGATCCGGAGGCAATCTGATAGCCGCAGTATTTTGAAGATGTGCGTCTCTTAGAAAGCGCGCAGCAATGTAGACGATCACGATCACCTCCGGCCATCTAATCCACATGTTCACGACATCTCGTCCAAAATAATTGCTGATGGACGAGTTGAAGATGTAGGAAAACTGCGTCGCGAGCCAGATAAGGCAGAGCAGGAGAGAGCGCTCTAGAGATTTGTCGAATATCTCTATTGGTGGTGTGCTTGAGCTTTGAGGGTAATGTTGATCGGTGAAAAAAGCGTGGATGAATACGGTAGGCGCGTGAACGATGACGGTCATTGGGATACCAGACTGGTTCGGCGAGAGATTCGGTGACTGCGCAGATCGTGGACAGGGCGATGGAGATGGAGAGAATGGATACCGAAGGGTGGTGGAAGTGTGTTGGCTCTTCCGGCGTGTCGACACGTTGCGTAAAGCACGAAGGCGTTTCGCCGCTCTGAACAATTTTCTCTTCTATGCTGACAACCCTATTTGTCCCTGTTGATACAATGAGAAACTCGTAAAGCAACGAATATCAGAGAAGGAACACACCTTGTACCGGTCTCATTATCGCGCCATCGCTCTGCATGGATACTGCAAATGTATCATGCAGCAAAGTATACGACTAATACAACCTCAACACTACCAGAAATCAGATGTCCCGGGGTATACGCAGATTGCCGTTGAATTTCAACTGGAACCATAGTACAAGGACCCGCGTTCCCATCCAGGGAGGAATCAGATCGAATGAGAGCCCCGCAATTATCGTAGTCAGTTGGAGGTCTTCGACTCGTCTCCGCAGTATCCTGATGATTATGTAGCTGTGAAGGAGGATGGTTGGAATATCCGCTTGAACAGATTCGATGATCGGTAAGATTGGACTGTCTTGCTTCACGTAGTCTTGGAAATCGAACGATAGATGGGAGAGACAGAGTGATTGATATCAAAAGGAGTAGTAAAGACGGTCGATAGATAGCCACCGTAGAATTTATGGGTGCTTCTGCTTCCTCTGGGTCCTCAGATAAACTTGAAAGGGACACATGAATGGTTGGTTCGGAAGCAAAAAATACTGCATATATGCGCTGTCAAATGAGCAAAATGACACAATATAAGTAACATTAGCGACTCACGATGCTTCAGAATCGCTTGGGGGCGTTTTCGTATATATTTCCATCGTAAAGCGGATTGCGATCGCAGTTACAATCAGAAAAGCTTGACTTCCAGGCGCCGTAGGAAGGAAGTAAAAAAAGCGTAGTCATTCCGCCTTTTCGTTCACCACAACGATATATTTATGGATAGCCATCGCCGTAACCCAGCTCCCAGTCAAAATCCAGGCTCTCCACAGTGCCTGGCGCGAATCCACACCCAGGACATTGCGTCGCACTATTAGCTGCGTGGCAAAGTATATCGTTGGGAGCGTATGTGACCAGCGAAAACTCGATTGCAGCGGGTGACATTCTCATGTCCGAAATAGCGCCTATTCCACTCCAGAAGATCAGGCCGCTGAGATTGAGGATGAACGGACGATATGCTCCTGCAGACCAGGAAGCCTTTACATCGGGGACAATCGAAGGCATTGTTCAACTCTGAGCTTTGAAGGTCGATAGGTGAGGCTAGCGCATTCCTATGGTGTGGTGTATCGGTGGTGAGAGCACTGCCGCTGAATCGGCGGGTCTTCACACGACAAACGCTAAACAATCCGATGAGATGATTCCATGGGCAATTAAAGTCTCTCAAAACTTACTGAATTCCTAAATCGCGAGCTGGACCGAGTTGTACCGGGATGCATGATGGGTGAAAACAAGAGGCCAGCGTGCCCACGGTCTGTGGCGTGTTGACGCTGGCATTGATCACTGTCAGCAACGGTCACCACAGACCAAATTCCAAGTCATCCTGATTCTCAACCAACTTGAAACCCATTCTCATTCTCTTCATCGACATCAAGTTGCGTATTTGGAAAACGTTGCCTAGGTCTCTTCGAGTGGGCTTGATAGCAAGATGCCTCGAGTTGACTTACGGAGTTCTTTGGATCTCTCTGACGACGCGGACTCCGAGTCGCTCGATAGACCTGTAAGTGTAACCAAAACGATTTATACTTCCATAATGATCAATGAAGATTCTTGCTTTTCGTTATTAGCTATAGGATTCTCGAACCCCACTATCGTTACCATACAGACTCCATGTTGAGTTATGATGAAGATATCCAACACAGCATCCTATGCAATTTCGATGCTCCCGGGACGTAATAATATGGGAGCTGATCAATGCTGAAGCACTGAATGTGGACCTCGGATTGCGCTAGTTGGACAAATCTTTTTGATTAAGAGTGAACCAACTTCACGTTCATATAATTTTCGAAACGAATCCCTTCTCAAAGTCGGCCTTCAAAGCACCCAGGTTTTCTCCTCGCCTCCAATTGCAAAGCAATACTAAACCATAATATATTGCATCAGCGTATCAATGCTGTTCCTTGATTCCGCAAAAAAGTGATCCTGCTTCAAGTCCATCTCGCTTCAAGTACCTTTGCGGCTTGCTTCCTGTCTCTTCCACTCGGAGTTAGCACCATAATTATATCGGTCTGTCTCAATTACAAAAGCCTCTATTCGCGGCCTGATAGAGATCCAATAGCGACTCCAGCGCCTGATCCTGTAAGCCATTTTTCTATTGAAATACGCCTCCCAAAAATTGAAAGATCCTTGGATACAGATTCCGTAACACCTTCGGAGCACAACGAACGCATTATTTAAGATTTGCCTCTAATTAAATGCCTAAAGATGGAGGTAGGTGTATACAACCTCAACTGATGGATTACTCGGTACCTCATCACCATTTCGTCTCTAAATAGGTCAGTGCTGGACTCTAGTCTGCACGGTCAACAAGCAGTGCTACGTAGCTCTTTCCTTCCCTTACCATAATGGTGCTACGGCGTGGGCGCAGCGGTGTCTTTTGGCTGGGCACTGCTTGGGCTTTCCTTCCATGTATTCTCGCGGCGGAAGTGAACAGGACGATCGATGATTCATTGGGAGATTCGCAGACGGGGTTGAAGGTGGTTTACTTGCCTGGGTTAAACCATGGCTGGAACGACCAGACCTGCATTGGTTGCGCTATCAGACCCGATACGTCGAAAGCCTTTGACAGGACATATACTGGTGCAACGTACCATCCCGATCGCGATTTTTCGATGAATATTACTATGCAATTTAATGGTCAGTATTTACTACAACCTCCCAGAAATATACAACGAACAACATTCATTTATCTAGGGACCGCCATCTACGTGTTTTTTATCCTCCCCAACAACGCAGGTGCCGAGGTGACCACATTGACGGTGGCCAACTTCACATTAGACGGGATCGCTCAGCCGCCTTTCATCCACAACCCAGATATGAGCACTACAGATTTCGAGTTCAATCAGTTGGTGTTTCAGCAGAAGGGTCTGAGCAATACTCAGCATACTCTCATCGTAGGTATGACAGAGCTCCAAGTTGATGCGTTTCTGAGCTTTGATTACGCCATCTATACGTGAGTTTATTGACAGGACCGCATATCGTAGTATCCCGCTGACTCTTTAATGGTAGGCAGGATGAAGTCGATTTAGCAGCAACTGTAACGGGCGTCTCGACAACTCCTTCCCCTCTTTCTAACACCTCAACCTCTACCGTTGCCAAAACCACTACCTCTGCCACATCGATGCTCATAGGCGCTGCATCACCGACGACTTCGTCCGGATCTATAACCTCAACAATAAAACCCTCTGATCTGACTCAAACGACAACCACAGATGCGCCCTTAGGAACGGACACACCGACCACCACAAATATAACAATGAATCCAACCAACAATATAAAACTCCCAATCGACGCCATCGCAGGAGGTGTTTCGGCTGGCGCTCTACTAATCGTACTAATAATCATATTAATTTTCTGTCTCAAGCGCCGACGGCGTCAGGTGAGTTATTCCTCTTTCATACATCGTCCGCTCTACTCGTATTGATGCCATAGTTTGACAGGCACCACCCATCGCTCCATTCATCCAATCGACACGCTGGTTCGTCAACGTCAACATCCCCACAAACAACAGAGGCACACCACCAACACCTCCTATAAGCAAAACAAAACGCAACCCCGTCACGCCAGCACCAGCGCACCAAGATGCCGAGGTCGGGGTTGTCACTGGTAAACTTGATCTTCGACTCCGGATGATGCGGGAGGAAGTGTCGCATCTCACAACGCAGATCACATTGTTGCGGGAGCAGCAGCGATCAGCTGATGCTACTGCCACTGCTACTGTCACGCAAGACCAGGTTGGCGAGCCTGAGGCTGACGATGATGATGTGCTCCCGGAGTATACGTCCGAGAGAATGCCTTCGGTATGCCTATCGTTTCATTTTTTTTTGACAGCGTGTTCGCAGTATGGTTAATTTTGAATGGCAGGTTTTCAGTCCTTTCAGTCTTTGAAGAGATGCAATGCAAGCTTGGGAATCTCAGTGCTCAGCACTCAGTATTTACGCTCTTTTACATCTTCAATCATTTATATTCGTTCTTTTTATCGGGAAACATGTATACGGTACGTCAGATGTGGATAATATTTTCATGCACGTCGCAACTAATAAATAGGTCTGCAGATAGCTTATTCTTGAATATATCCTCACTGTCAGGGACGCTGCTAGAGGTAACACCCCTGTGCGTGGTTGTATACTTATAAATGTCGGAAGAGGCGCTGTAGTCCAAATGCGGCGCGTCGTAGTCCAGATAATGCGACAAGTGGGTGTGGCCTGGGGTTACGCATAACTCGTTGACAAAGAGGTGTCGGGAATGGCCTCTGATAAGTCGAATACCATCGTCTACGCAATATAAACTATTCTAAATTACTTGTGATCAGAATAATCAAAAAAGGCTCACTTTTTCTTGGTGATATTCTCGCGCAATTTAATCATATCCCGCGCTTTCTCGCTCGTGATATAGGATTTGCTATCATTGAAAGTCTAAGTGAGTAAACATGATTTTAAAGAAGCCTGAAGTAAAAAGCGCACCCTTCTCTCAGACGAAACGCCTTCTTCTGCTTGTATCCATCCTCGTATTCCAAGTTCCCACAATCAGTATACTTTCTCTTGAACCGGGACTGCATAAACCACGCACAATCCTCCGTCTCGATCTCATCCATAATCTCTTGTTGAACCTCCTCCCGCTTCCTCCCTCTCATTCTCGCCTCAAGCAAACCAGTGATAAACTCATTGTCGGAAAATAAACAGTGTTCATGACCTGTCGGAGGATACATCGAGAAATGGACGAGCCCTTCGAGCATGGTGTGGAATTCCGGTACGAGGACGTCGCGATATGCCGCCAAATCGAGCGGGGGACAGAACGACTTGAATTCCCCTATATGTGATTGCACCTCGAACCCGTAATACGACTCCGGGACGAGAAGGATGTGACGAGGGACTTCAGAGTATTCCGCCCATCTGCAGGGGACGGTGCGGTGCACGAGCCGAACACTCCTCGGGAACGCGTATTCACCCGCGTTCAGCTCTCCGAACAGCTCGACATATTTCTCAGAGGGTATCGTAGTCCTGTCGTACGTTCCATCGTCAACGAGTGTGGCCCCCGCAGAGTCGAGAAGGGTGTCCGGGACGAGGATGTGTAAGTCAGAGTAGCAGATAGGGGTCACGTTGTGCGCGAACTTGAGGGCGTCGTCGCCCCATAGGATACACGGAATCCCGCGGTCGACGAGTTTTTTGAGAGGAGCAATTCTCTGCTGCAGTTCCCAGACGGGCGAAGTGGCAGCCATGGTTGTGCTAGATGAGAGCGTGTAGAGTCGACTTTGAAACCTCGAGGGGAGACCTGATTCAGGTCGGAGAATGGAAATTTGTTCTATTAATAGTTAGGCGCTCGTCAGATTGGAGGAACGATTCTCCAAATTACAATCTATCTCTATGTGAATGTCGTATCATACCAGAATATCTATTTTTTACCGACGAATTATGCGACGTAGTACAGAAAGACCGCGAAATGATGTAGGTGCTCCTGAAAAAATTCTGTACATAGGATTTATTGTCTGTGTCCGGTGGTAGAGAGGCTCGTATGACCTCCTAACCATCGTCGAGTAGTGACGGCTTGAAAGAGATTGAAACAATGATAAGTTCATAGCAAAGTCTTTGTGTCGTCAGACTCACATCGTTTGGGGGCCGAATCGTTGACCGAACAGCGACAATTGTTTGTCGCAACCACTCGATGTGCAACCGAAAAGTGCGCGCTCCTGCGCTCGAGTGCGGGATAATCCTTTACAATGCGTGTACTGATCTATCTCCTCGTCGTTCGGGCCTGCGTGCAGAAGCTTGATGTGCATGTACCATGCACAGTCCTCCGTCGTGATCTCCGACAAAATCTCGCGCGCAACTTCCATCTGCAGCCGGTTTTGCCACCTCTTGTCGATCAATTGTCGAATAAGATATTCTTGTCTGGGGTACTGGTAATAGTGCCCTGTCGGAGGATAGATGCAGAAGTGGACGAGGCCTTCGAGCATGGTGTGATACTTGGGAACAAGGATATCCTTATTTGCAGGATACAGCCTAAGCGGGGGGACGAGCGATTGGAATCGAGACGAAGATTGAGTATCGAGCCCATAATACGACTGTGGAAGGAGCAGGATATGTCTGGGAGCAATGAATTTCAAATGGTCCTCTGCAGAGATAGAGGTGTTCACAAGTCGGATGTTCCTCGGGAATGCGAACTCTCCTTGGTGAGGCAAGCACTTCGCAACATAGTCTTTGCATGGTTCGGTGGTTATCTCGTACTTTTCATCTTGAGTGAGAGACAAAGCAGCTGCATCGAGTAGGGTGTCTGGAACGAGGATTTCTTGGTCCGAGGGCGCGTGTAACACGTTGTGGGCGTAGCTGAGGGCGTCTATTCCCCACAAGATACACGGAATACCCTGTTCAATCAGGCAGCGCAACGGCGCAAGTCTCTCATGAATTACATCGGGAGTAGAGTCGAATCTGAATTCGTAGCGCATGGTGGTTCTGCGTGCGTCTGAATGTCTAAGTTGGACTCGGAGTTGATTCAAATTGGAAGCGATACCAAAAATAACACCAAACAAACACCTTGACTCTCACCACCTTCATCTCGCACCCGAATCTCAGAAAGTCTCCAAGACGTGTTCTTGATATCTGAGAATATCTTTCGTCCACGATTAGAAATGACCATGACTCCCCACGCAGGATCTGCGAAAATCTTTGTCTTGGGAGTTTGGTAACCGGTCCTCGTACATGTCGACCTAACCGTTACATGGCTTGCTTGGGTTATAGCGTAACTGGAATAATCCAGGTATTTACCCTATATTTCACAAGAGCTTGAGGATCTAAATTCATTCATCCCTCTGTAATTTTTACAACAACAGCACTGCGATAGCATGCAAACGAGACCCGGCGCTGATGCTCCATCCCTCGCAGAGGCGAACAAACAGAGCGTCGGTCGACATTCCTCACAGATGATCTCAAATTTGACAACATTAGTTGGAGAAATTATGGATGAGTGCAGTCAACGCCACGTCAGAGCCTTTCGTGCTGTCCATGTTACAGGAGTTTCTGCCCAGAAAATAGACTTGTCTTCGTCTTTCTATGACGCCAGCCACCACAGGCTTTCACGGAAAACATACAACCAAACACCTCTCGCAGAACATGTAACCCTCCTAGCCGTCATGCTCATCCTCCATTCGAACAGTCCACGGCTCAGTTCACAAACTCTCAAGCAAGCCCAACATGCAATTCAACGTCTTCGCCGCTCTCGCCATCGGTGCCACCCGTGCCCTTACTGCCGCCACTGTATTGTCGCCCTCCAACCAATGTGACACCAGCAACCTTCAATGCTGCGACAGCATGGACAAGGCCACTGATCCTGCCATCTCCACCCTTCTCAGCTCCTTGGGCATCATTATCCAGGACGTTGCCGCCCTCATCACCGGTATCACTTGCAGCGCTCCCTATCACTGGTGTCAGCGTCTCTGGAACCTCTTGGTGAGATGCACACTCTTCATACTTTTTCGTGTCGCTGATGAATTTGCAATAGCTCTGAGTAATACGTTTGCTGTACTGATGAAAGCTTCAGTACGTATAATTGTAGTTTATTTTGCGTGTCCCTACACTAACTTCATTTTTTTTTTCAGAGGGCGTTGTCGTGTTTGGGTGTACCCTCATCAACCTCAATGTCTAAGCATGCTCAGTCAAACTGCGCACTCACGAAGGGTTCTATGGCAGATGTGGGGGCAGTCAAACTGTAGCTTGTACATATCAGAATGTATTTCGCTGATTTAAATTGAATTCTGAATGAAGTTATCTGTTCATTATTAGTGATCCGCATGAGTATCAGAACTCGTGCAGGTTTTGTCCAAGGGTACGGGTATGGGTTGAGCATGTCAGACCCCTGTTGAAGCTGCAGGGGTTTGCGGGTATGGTGCCACTCCAAATCTCGTGTCTCCATGACACAAAACAATACAACATGTACTGTTTTTTGTACATTTAGACGGTATTTTGGGGAATGTGAATGTCCTTGCTGCTGCAGTCATTGTACGTCATCATCGGACACTGTGTTTGCGTCCATGACACTCGCAGTCCTTCTCTCAGATGACTGTAGGGAGAGGCATACTACGCACTTGCATGGGCCAAAGGGGGTTGGCAGAGGTGGTGTGAGTGCACTTGCATTCACAATGGTGGACTTGTGCGCACAGCAGCAGGGGATGGAGATGGGGAGTAGTGAGACTGGCAAACCACCGACACTGCTGGCACAGTAGAGATGGCTGCGGAGTGGGTGAACACAATGTGCAGGTGCGCTCATGCACGCTGCAACATCATGATGATGTGGCAGCATGCACTCGAGGGCGGGGTGGCAGAGACGCAACCAGCATGTGGCATTGCTGTAGAAAAGCCTGCATGGGGGGAATGAATGTGAGTAGATGGCGTGGAGTGGTCCGCTCCCGGGTCTCCCCTTCTCTCCCCCTCCATGTGCTCTGCTATTCTGAGTTGATGATGCACTTGCATCCCTATCGAGAGGGGAGGGAAAAGGTGGACAGTGTGATGGTCAGAGGGAAAGAGTTGACTGTGGGATGCAATTGATGGGGCAGTCCATCATGCCGGTGAGTAAACAACTCATCACCTGTACCCACAAAATACTGTACCCGTACAAATGGGTATGGGTTTTGGTGGGTGGGAGTATGACTTGCAGGTTACCTGTAGACTTTGTCTTTTCAACATTTTTTACTTATAATATTCAATATATTTTCGCAATAACTATCTAAAAATAGCACGTAAAACATTGTATGTAAAATTTGATATTTTTCGTGATTATTTTCTAAAAAAAAACCCCATCTACAAATTTCATGCTATTTTTATGATATTATGCCTTCAAATATTGGATGTTTCATATGGTATAAATAATAATTATAGACTATTGTGTAATGCATTTGGCATTTACAAATTTGGAACACACTAACACATTGAGCATTGAGCTTGATTCAAGCTCAAATTCATAAGAACAAGTACATGCTCAATTTTCAGTCAGGGCATTTTGTAATATCCAGATTAAGAATGAGGTATAAAAAATATTGTGATATTTTGTCAATAATCTTCACTATTTATATGTTTTTCTCTAGTCATTCAAGTATATAAATATACTTTAGTATATGGAAAGTATTACACGAAATGCTACAGAAGGGATATAAGGATGTATATTATTATTATAACAATTTAAATAATAAGGCATTAATAAAACACTTTATATTTAGAGAAATAATATTTAACTGTATTGTCCAATTTGTAAAATACAAATTATTTACTTCTATCAAGCTTTTAATATTTACACAACTAATATTTAATTCTAGACCTTATTGATGACCAGGAGCTATTGAACATGGTCTGTAATTCACATATGGATGATGGTTATTTGAGCAGATAGTATTTTGAATATTGAAACAAATAAATATAATATGTTAAAACTTTGAAAATTGAATATCCAATTTCTGAGGACTGCCAATTATTTGTGCAAGCTTTGATAGAAATATTGTCAAATAGAGACAATACATAAAAGCACCATCCATAGTCACAAATTTCAATTGTTGGAGATTGCATCTTACAGTGAGATGATAATATTTGACAATTTTTTTTTAAATGGGTTTTTTGGATTAATTCTTCTATGCAACATATTCATGGAGATTCAATCGCTGAATTGAAAGCAAATAACAAATGGAAAGAGAAATATAACAAGAAATAAAATATATCTTCACTTTCAAAATTTTATTAAAATTTACCATTGTTTGCTCATGTATTTTACAATCTTCTTGGTATAAATAGCATCAAATAAAGCTATACACTATTGTAACAAGTATATCGTAAGATGCATGTCAATGTCACGAGGATGACATAAATGAATAATATTAATCAACAATTACATAATATCTTTGTTGACATTCTAGTTGAGTCATTTTACTCATTCTTTCCACTTTCCCCCAGCTTTCAATAATCCTCATTCTTTGTTAAACTCCATCCCTCAATAACCCCTTTTCTTCAATCCAACATGCGTGGAGACTATTATGGTTGGTTGAGGAATGATATGGACAGCATTTGCGATGTTTTTGAGAACAAAAAAACTGCCACAACCATTGAAAAAGAAACACTTGTTAATAAATATGCACATCCCCTTGTGAGTTACTCGAAATACACTTGCATATATAGATATACATACTAAATGCTTTTTTTAGGGTCGTCACTTGAAGAACTTCAGTACTGACATCCGCTACAGTGGATCAGTTTTTCATTTCTGTTATAGTTTATCTCGATTGGCGGACGAGACCCAGAATTCAGACTATTATGAATTCTATCCATGGTTTATTTGCAAAGTTGATGGCCCCGTGAGTTCTCCGTAGTTTCTCCGAACACCGAAACTGACTATCACCATCATAGGAACATAACCGTGCTCTCTGGAGAGATGAAGACATCCTGCCCCTCGTCCCACCATCTTCCGTTCTTTCGGACTATGATACCTCCTACAGTTTTCATTTCCAGAAACATGTAGAAACTGACAAGAACAATAATTTCCAAGCAAATCCCGGAGCAGTGTCATCGACAGCACCAATGCAGACATCGCCGCCAATACACAAGAAACCAATGACCCTGGCCAAACGGAGCCCTGGCCGTCCGCGGAAACACCCACTACCAAAACAAGTGACGGAGGGGCTCAGAAAGTCGCCACCCAAATCAGAGAAACAGAAAACGACGATGCAGGTACTCTCGCAGACCACCGCCGTGGTGCCGACGCAGACAACTTCATCGCAAACCACTGCGGCGGAACCGGCACCACTCCCGGCGACTCAACCAACGCCAATCATTCCGCAAAAACGAAAGCCTGGTCGTCCAAGAAAGCACCCGTTGCCGACAACGGTCGTAAGCCAGTCGGACCAAGTGAAGGTGAAGGAGTATCGTGGTCGAGGACAGAAGAGGGTGCAATGTAAGTCGTTGATCCCACTTGGATTCATGCTTGCAACGCGACTCATGCCACAAAGAAGTTGAAACTGAAGACGAACAAAGTAATGAAGCATCTTCAAAACTACCCCTCATTTCGAGAAATGCAACGTCGATGAACAAGAAAAGGAAGACTCAGATCACTCATGGTAAGGAGTACCTTCTCATTCTGTTAGATACTGCATACTAATCTATTCGATTGAATGAAGATGATTCTGCTGGAGAAGTTGATGAACTGCTACACGATGATCCTGACACTTCGATCTCGAACCCATCAACCATACAGCCTACACCAGCCGCGCTTGCGGATGCTGGTGGTAAGACAAGCCTCATCCATTTCTCAAAAGCCTACTGAGACTTTCAAATAGATGTCCTCAATGGCCCTACCTGGACGACATTGACGACGACAACGATGGAACAAGAACAAGGGGTACTGAATGGCCATGCTGTCCACGCAGATGCGGATCCAAACGTCATTCCTAACACCACCGACATCATCATCATGTCCGACGCGCGAGCACAAAATGTTGCAGGAGATCCCATTGATTTGACGCTCTTGGCCCACAATGTCATATTATTGAGTGTAAGATAAGAGACTGTCCCTATTCTACCTTATGACACTAATGATATTTTCTCTAGACCTTTCCTCCCTGTCGTCACTGCACCGAGAAGAATGGTGACACATTTCCACCAAAATGTACATTCAAGGCTTGGGGCGAGCCATGCGAGGAATGCAGGCGAGACGACATAAAAGGGTGCATCAACGAGCTCGTGCGTGCCAATGCTGCTAATGTCCGACCAGCCCGGGATATGCACGATAACTGTAAGAGTTCATTCCACCACTCCTCGAACCAACCTAATTTATTCCAGACTTTCGCGATCGTGTCACGGTGATAAACATATACGCGAAAATATTGCGCGAGGTGGCCTCTGTTCAGAGTCTGGTGACCACGATGATGAATGGAATGTGCACTGCCCCCATAGATGAGACGAACCCCGACAACTCCAATGCTTATGGCCGTCGCAGCGATCATGACGTCCGAGCTCATCTACGCACCTGCAAGCCGCACTTTGACAGCATCGAGCATCAACATCAACTCATTCATCGTTCAAATAATATGACTCCTACTACAGATCTACCCGCACTTTCCGACACGATCCCCGCTGAGTTGAAGCAGCTGTCAGAAATGTCCATTACCAACCGGCCTATGCAGAACGAGTCGCCTCTTGCCAGGAACGATCTCAACAACTCACAGTCATCTCGCTCTCCTCTTATGCCATTTCCTGGTGCATGCGAAACAGATATAAGAAACCCTCGCCAGGACGAGATGTCCCTCGATGAACACCGTAAGTTGCCTCTACTTGCCACGAATGAATATGCTAATTGACAACGAACAGGTCAATCTCCTATCCCTGCAGCAAGCATTTCTTCTTCGTCATTAGATGAATATTCTAATCCCCCACTTACAGTGATCTCCTCGCCAGCAGTGCGCAGAGAATGCACAAGCGCGTATTTCTGGCACATCATAAATGGTGGTAACCCCCGTATCTTCAGCTTCTTGAACATGACGACGTCTTCCACTTCCACTTCGGCAGAATACCCCCCTTTCTCGTGATATTATGGGCAGATTGTAAAAAAAAGTATCTTCTATAAATTTCGTGCCAATGTTTTCCAATATATTTCGTTTGATAAATGTGTCCAATTTATTAACTCAAAGATCGCGTCCGCAAAGTGCGAGGAAAAGAAGAGTTCCAATGATGCATCTAGGTATTTATTAACGCGCAGTCGTATACTGATATACTGATATAGCGGTAAAGGTTCGCAAGTAATCGTAGCCGGTAGGAGGTAGTTCCCGATGGGAGGTGCGACACGCTGTATACTTCAAAGACGATCGGATCCAAGCATCAACGATGATATAGAAGCGGTCTGTTCTGAATGTGGAATCTCCATCGGTCTCTGATAATGCTGAGTACTATCGCCACTTGCAATTTGAATTAAGGACATACCTTAAATTCCACTGGAACATAACGCCTAGGTATCAATAGCGGGATGATAACTGCGACCATCTCCATCACGAAGGAGTGATCATCTTCCCCTATACCTTTCCCGCTGTAGCTTTCTTCCTTCCCATCTCTATTTTTCGCGTGTATTTTTTCAGGAATACCTAGAATAGCCGTCAAAAATTTTGACCTTCGTTAAAACGGAGGCATACCTTATAGAGTGACACTCCTGTTTATCGCATTGCGATTGTCCACTCGAGTCCTTTCGTCCATAATTCCTATCTCCACTCATGCAATAATGCGCACGTTCGTTAGAGTACGGTACGTGGCAAAGAGTTAGACACTCCGTTGTGCGTACACTCGAAAAAGTAACGAGGAAAACGGCATTGTTATTAGGATATTCCAGTTGTAGGGAGAGGGATAGATTATAGCACTGTAATCATATTCAGTTCAGGATACGATGATTATCAATCTATATATAAAGGCAGAAGGGTGGTTTCCCGCGCGGCACGGGACACAAGACGCATCTAAAACGGGTAACTGCTCTTACCGGAAATGGATGTCGCGTCTCTCGCGTCTTGCTCACTCTCTTTCGCTGCGCTTTCTCGCAATTTTATGCATTAGCATCTTCTCTAACATTCTTACAACACCTTTTTTAATATATTTCTTACATGTTACTCTAACAATTTAAGGAAATTGGCCCTGAATTTCTTTCATAAATAATCAGCTGTAAGTAAACTATGGACAGCCGTTGAAGGATATTTGAAACATGTGAGTTGCTGGGGATTCTATGGACCCTAAGCAAGCCAAACAGGGTACATGGTGTTAAAATTGACACTAAATAAATCTGACACGCACGCAGCCACACTGGCATGTATGAGCTTGCTTATCATGCATAATTTCTTATAAGTTAATATTCTCGCTAGAAGTCACCAACTATGGCAAGGATGAGAAATAATATACAAATACTTTGAAAGGAATATTGAGTCCAAGATAACCTGTGTTCAGGTTTTCTTGTGGGTGCGTGGATTTTCGCGGGCTTGCGAAATTTCGGGAAAATTTGAGCTTTGGAGTGCGCCCGACGGACGGGGTGTATTCGCAAAGGCATCCCGCTTTGGGTCGGGCCGGGTCCGAAACCAGGCGTGCACGCGATCCAAAGATATTCAGCATTCTCAATCCGGATTTCGAAATTGAGCGCTGCGAAGCCCGAGAAAAACCTGAATGTCTGGACGAGTAGATTTGCGGCCTATGTGTGCCGAGAAGCAAACCTGCTAACCCAAACATTGAAGGGAGTAGGTGGGTGGGTCAAAAAAGACAATAACAATGACAGAAACCCTGTGAAGAGATTTTTTGTGTCGAAATAAATCTCTGAAGGCGAAGAAGAAATTCTTCTTCGCCCATTCCTTATGGCTTACGTGAATTGATTGATGATCAACGGTTGGTTCCGTCGCTTTCATTTATCTTATCATAAGATGAGCCCTTCGGGCTCATCGCGGAATAAGTTTAGTCTCCTTGATGCATATAATTTTATCATGCGAGTTTTAGAAACATGCACTTAACGTTATGGGAAGTGTAGTAGTGTGTAGTAAGATAGCTGTCAAACCTTCGAAAGCCATGCAATACATATGGCGAGCGCTGCGAGCACGGCGGCAGCCGTGATCGCTGCTTGCGAGCCCCAGTCTATACAAGTATTCTATTTCTATTGCATTGTATTTATATATGGACATGGCCTTATAATGCGTACATTATACACCGTGCGGAGCACGGGTCAAACGGCTAGTATTTATCAACGCACGAAGTTGATTGAGAGCGCAAGCTTTGAAGAAGCAACGTCCTCCATCCTATCCCTTGTGTTTTACTAAAAAGAATATCAGTGATGGAACTTATGACAAGTCCCAGCCAGCGTAAGAATCTTGCAACTTTCAACGGACCTTGACAATGAGTGCTGACCCATATTTTGGCGACAACACCAATAGCAAAACCCAAAGTCCCGTCGTATCCGCTATTAAACCGGCCCTCCGTATGAACCTCTTCGCGGCAGAATAACTTGAAGCATTTAGACCAGCAACAATATCCCAGACATTATTGAGGTAAGAAAAGGAAACTAATCTTTGCGTCAGTCCCAAAATCAATCAATTTGAACAAAAGGCATACCCATCATCGCAATGAACCACCTTGTTACATGTCGAAGCTAACAACTAGACGTGCGAGTAACCAAAAGGTTGAAATGTCGTGCAATCATCGAGTATGAGGATGCTGCAGATTCTTGCTCGAGCATAAGGGAGCCATACAACCTTGGTGGTGGTTGTGGAAGGTTTGTTTGGTTTGAACCGAGTTTCAATTTGGAATGCGGACAGACAACGCGTGATGGATTTGATCGCTGTTTCGCGTGACGGCGGCGGGCAAAGTCGGCGATGCCCCTGGCTTTCGCTCACTGAGTACCGACTCAGCTATTTGACCAGCAGATTCTCGTTCCGGACGTCTTGCTTGATACTGCAGCTGCAGTACTTGAAGAGAAATACAGGACGACCTCTGAACCCAACAGAAGCTATCTTATACGATACTGGCCACACAAAGGCGACTACGCGTTTCCGAAGAGCGTTCGGTTGGAGCACCTCGCCATGCTTGAATCTGAACCGTATAAATTCTATCCCACTTTTCGGAATATTCTGCTTCCACAATCGTATTTTGGGCTCGATGCGACCGCCTTATCCCGCTTTCAATCACTTGTGCCTCCTCTTGACGCGTCGAACGCGGGCATTCTGGTCCCAAAATATCACACCATTCTAGAGGGTCTCGTTCACTTTATCATGGGACGTTGGGGCTCGCTGCGCTTTTACGATAATTTCATCGATTACCTACTCCATTACAGAATCCCAGAAGATTTCTACATCAAGCAAGAGATCTATTCCGAAATCCAGGCTGAGGATTGAGCGTGGTTTATGCATCTCATTCTATTTTTATTTTTTTCGAAAGAGTGTCCATACCAGCGAGATAGAAGAGTACAAGCGGCGGAAAGAACTTCGAAATCGGTCAGTAGTTTGGTTTAGACGTGTCACCTGGCTCACATCTCACCATCAGAAATTCTAGTGAAAACAATCTCGTTATCAGGAGTAGCACTCCATAATCATCATACGGGTTTGATTAATCTCTGCCCGACAACAATGCACGCATATTTCAAAACTGAATGCTGGCTTGTATCTGACCGTTTATGACACATCGTGGAGCCGTGAATACTCGAAGTTCCGAAGTCTTCGACAACCACGCATGGACAATCACCCATTATCCTCGGCCGGATTTACACAATTTGGCTCTATGCTTCGTACATTTTCTGCTGTCCGATATCTTATCAGGCGGTGAAGAACATTTGAAAGGGCTCAACGAGATCGATATCCATTATAATAACACATAATCTTGATTCTTCACATTTTCGTCCTCTTCGGCTGCCTCGCAAAACAAATTACAATTTTTGGTGACGTGACTGTGGTTGAGAAAACTAGAGTATCGATTGGACTGCTTGCTTACCCGGATTCAGTTATGAAAGCCGTAGAACTCCCCAAAATTCAAGCGCATTGCCGTTCAATTCGATTTGTGCCGGTACTTAGATATGTCCAGTGTCGTCAGACCCAGACCCGAACGTACCAAATAAGAAAATGAATCACGCTTGGTTTATAAAAATCTACGGGGCATTATGATGATTCTGAATGTAAGTCTAAAATACAATTTATTGGATGGTACATCCTGCAAAGTTACTGAGCATAATTTGGGAAACCAGGATGAACCGGCATCAGAAGAAGAGTGATGAGTGATAATTTGCGAATGAAGAGTATTCCGGGTAGAAGAATAGGCGGTATAGTAATAGGAATAGCGAATGATATTTAGCTATAAACACCTATAGAGCTTGGTTTAAAGAATAATGGCTACTAATACAAATTTGGATGGGCATGAGATGCAGAGGGAAAATGGATGAGAGTTCAAGTTTTTTTCTTTACTGTGATGGGAAAATCCGTTTTTAAGAGACGTAACCAATGATTTAGAAAGGGAGGATAGGATAGAAAGGGGTCGAGAACAGAGCAGAAGAGCAGAAACAAAAAGAGATGGAATTCCGGGAAGAGTCAATGAGAAAAATAGAAAAGATGAAAGAAAAAAAAAGAAAAGGAAGTCCGAGAATTTTTATACCGCACCGCCATCCCAACTAGCGCGCTTCCGCTTATTGTCATTACGCAGCATCAAATCCTGCGGACACACCGCACTCTGTCCGCGATGGTGGCTCATAGACCGTCCCAACGTCCCACTCCCGACATTCCCCTTGCTATGCGCATGCCTGAAGGCGTTGTCCCCACTGCGCCCCCCGCGCGCTTCATTCGCAGACGAAGACGGTGGTGGTGGCAGAGGCAGCGGCGCCGGACCATGTCCCCCAAACAACTCTGACAACGGCGCCTTGTCTCTTCCATTGACACCCACATGATGCCGTATGGTGCCCACAGGCGACGGAGTGTCGAACATGCGCAGCGGAAGACCCAGTCCAAGAACCGAGCCGCCATTGAGCCCGCCCATCGATGCCGCCGATTGCGCGAGATCCAACGCAGCTTGTCCCTGACGCGCCGACGACGCCAACTCTGCCTGCTCGTCGAGCACGTCGAGGCCCAGGCTGTTCTGCAGATGCGCAGAACCATGTGGATGGCCTTGAAGTGCCATCGCTCCGTAGCTCGCGTGTCCGTAGTAGTGCAGGTCCAGGAACGGAAGAGAGTAGTCAACGCCCGCCAAACTGGCGCCTGTTCCCGCGAAGGAGCGCCAAAGCTCCTCGCTGTGATTGTTGAGGGTGTGTGGACTAGGATGTACAGAGGAGGGTGACGAAGGTGACGCGATCCCTGCGGAGGAACTAGGAGACAGAATGAGATGACCAGGGAAGAGAGGAGTGAGTTGAGAACTATTGTGTTGCTGCTGTTGAACAGGGGAAATCGGAGAATGGATGCCGCTCGTGTTATTGCTCATGTTGAGGCGCATAGGCGACGACGCAGGGTGACGATGTTGATGTTGTGAAAGTTGTTGTTCTTGATGATGTTGTTGTTGCTGTTGCTGGTTGCATCCTTGGTCGGACATTGTCAATGGAGCATTAAAGAATCCATAGTTGATATGCCCATGGTGCATATGTAGTCCGACGTCGTCCATGGACATCGGCATGCCGAGCTGAGCACCCCCGTTCCTTGCCTCGCCCGGCGGTACACTGATCGACCTCGCATGGTGCTGCTGGGCGGAAACATTCCCATTGCCTAAAGGAGCAGCGTCGAAACTGAATCCTAGTGCTCCAGCAGCGCGTCGCATCGGCCTCGGTTGCGTCATGAGCGGTGTCGCAGGGGGTGTCGCGTGCAGCTCGCCCATGTCGACAAGGTCGTCCAGCCCAAAGGCCTCTGCGTCCGAATGGTCGGGCTCCTCCTTCATGGTACCCTTTGGCGTATGCTTCATCGGCGAGCGCGGCAGCCCAAACGAACCCATCCCCATCCGCCCCCCACTTTCCTCCGTCGTCTCCATCGCGTCCTTGCCGCTTGATGCTCCGCCGTTGTTGGCCCTATCACCAGCCGCAGAACCCAAGCCACCCACATCGCTGCGTTCCCTGTCATGATCATTGAGGGATATCCCCGTCAACTCCAGCTCGTCGATCGCCAGCAGGCTAGGCGTATGAGAATGAAGCTGCATAGGATGTATGCCGGTGTTCTGTGGGATACCTTCCAAGCCGAGGCCAGTAATTCCGCTTTCGATCTCGGAGTTACCGCCAGCGCCAAAGGCAGAGGATGAACCGGAGAACGATGTGCTATACATTCCAGATAGAGAAGAGAGCGACATGGAAAGCGCCCCACCAGGACCAAACGAAGAAGACGAAAAAGCCGACGTTGCCGTTGCAGACCCAAAGCGTCCACCTGCATTCGAGCTCGCGCCCGAAATGAGGTCGCCTGCGATCTGTGAATGATATCCTTTGAATCCAGTACCTCCTGCACTGGGCCCCGCACTTCCACCACCCATACCCTGACCCGCCCCGTATCCCCCAGCGCCAAAACCAAAACCAAGCTCGTCTCCAAACGCACCGCCATCTCCAAGACCCGTATCGCTGGATCCAGGTGCATCGGGCATCGACGGCGGGAATAGATCATAGCGGTCCAGCACGCCGCCGTTCAAGTGCGCATGGCTGAAGCTCCAGGGCGAGGGCGGCGAGTACCGGCCCGAGAAGGACGCGCTGCCGCCGGTGCCGCCGGCGTCGCTGTTATTGCCGCTGTTGCGCGATTCGAGGCGCGGGTTCGGCGAGAACCAGTCTTCGCCCCAGGCGCTCTTGCCAATCATGCCCAGGGTGCTTGCGCCGCCATCAACACCGCGACGGTGGAGGAACGGGGAGGACGCGGCCGATGCCGACGCAGACGCAGAAAGGCTGTGGCTGTGGCCGTGGTGATGGTTCGATGGCCTCATGAGGAAGTCTGAAGAGGCGGATTCAATGTGGGAGGATGACGGCGAAGCGCCGGCTGTCGACCAAGCCGCGATGGATGAGTGGGTGGGCGTGCTCAGCCCTGCAGACCATGTGTCCATGTCCGTGTGTGTGTGATTAGGCAGGAAATCAGGGATATGCAACGCGTCTGTGTTGTCGCCGTTGACGAGCTGCATCTCTGCGTCATCATCATCAGGGTCGACGTCGGCATCCATGCGGAAAGCATCGCGTGCAGCGTTGCCAGCCGTCTTCGTGCTCGGCCTAAATGGTCCAGTAGAGACGTTGTCGACAAAGACGGGAGTCGGGGGTGTCTTGAAGATAGAGGTCTCTTCTTCCTCTTCACCTGCAGAGCTTTCTTCATCCTCGGACACAGCAGCACTCTGGGGCACGCTCTTCGTACCGCCCCTGAGCAGCCCCTGGCTGGTCTGCGCGCGCCTCCGGCTCCTTACGGGGCCTGCACCTGCTATAGCCGGCAGCTGGTCGTCTGCAGCCCTCAGGGGCCCATCTAACTTCTTCTTGGCAGCGGTGCGAGGCTTGTAGCCCGCGGCCTGATAGAGGTCAGGGAAAGCATTGCGGAAACGGTCACGCAGGTCGGTCGAGCGGCGTGACTGTTCCTGGAAGATGGGGTCCTTGACGATAGTAGCCCACGTCGTGCCGTGTTTCTCGTACCCAGCCTTGAGCGCACGATCCTCCGCGTCTGTGAAGGGGCGTCGTTTCTTGCTGCGAGTTTTCTCAAACAGCGGTGTACCGTCCGAGAGCGTAGACCGAACCCTGCTGCTCAGATGTGTACGTGCGTTCGGGTAGTGCTTCTTGTACGCGTCTGGGAAGTAGGTTCGAAACCTGTCCTTGAGATCGACCGCAGAGCGGTCATGAAACTTGAGAGTGGGGTCTTGTAAGATCGTTTTCCAGTTGCCAACACCGTGCTGGAATGATATGCTAGTGTCAGCAGGTCTCAGAGGCCCAGCGAGAGAGCATCGTACCAATTGACATCCTTGAACCAACATCTGCGTCTCCTCAGCTGACCACTTCTTTCTCGGCTTTTTATCAGCCATAGAGAACGACGAGTCTTCGCTGACGTCGATCTTGCGCATCTTCCCCTTCTTCTCCGGTGCCAGCGACATCGCGTTGGCATCCAGCCCCATTTCGTCGCGGAAATTGAAAGGCTGAACGAGACGTGGAGATGAGGGTGACGCGAGCGAGACGCGCCGATGCTTCAGCGCGATGGCTGAGACCGGAAATGGGGCCTTGAAAGAAAAGGTTGACGACGACGGCAGTCCACTGGGCTGTGTCGACGCAGGCTGCTGCTGCTGTTGTCCGCTGTTGTTCGCAGCCATTTGGTTGTGTCGGTATCCCGGAAGGGCTACTGGAATCCTGTAGAATGGCGAGAGTGTGATTTATATGGTGAAAGTTGAAGTTGAAACGTTGATGCACGAAAGTCCGCTGCCTCGTTGCTTAGGCAAGGCAATGTGGATGTTTAGTGACGAGTACCCGCTTATGAGGCCTTATATGTCGCCTCTCCGCACTGTCACCGCAGGCTATGCCAACGAACGCACGCAGACCCCAGAGCTGACTAGGGTGAGGGGTGAGGATGGTGGAAGTACTGGAGAAAGATGGATGGCCCCTGCCGACAGCCATTCCTGCCTAATTTGGACACCCCTTTACACACGAAACCTGATCTTCAGCCGGCTTACGAGTCAGCGAATGAGATCTAGGTCTGCTTTCTCAGGTTGGAACAAGGGAACCTGACGACTTTAGCACAGGAAATTCACCGTCCGACTATACAGGAGCTGCGGTTCTAAAAACGCATGTTATTATGCGTGTTGCGACGGTGTGTCCTATGGGGCCGCAGACTTTTAGATCACGATAAGTGGGGTATTCTGTGGAGGAAATGAAGCTTCGTATTACGATATGATCTGAAATAGGACGAGCTTATTCTCTCGAAGACGCTATTTCACGCAGAGGGATCTAACAAAGAGCGTTCAGAAAAACAAAAATGCTTGGAAATCCGGCCGCGTTATTGGGGGGGTGTGCAGACTCTCGCAAATATAATTAATAAATCCTCCAACACAAGAGCGAGCAAATACTCAGCCGAGTATCGCATTTTTTCTGAGAGCATAGCTAATTTCCAAGTAAATTGTACTTGCGAGTTCGGGAATGAGCGACAGAGAGTGTTTCGAGATCGCATGTTTTCCAGGTGTGGCATCGGTCCCAGGTAATACGCTCTACTATACATGAGGCAAATCAGGTACTGATCCAAGTATGACGATGAAAATGTCCAAAAGAGAACCATTGCCGGTCGTGGCGTTGGTGCTCCGAAGTCTAGCTACCCAGTCGCACCGCATTCTGGGAACGAGTCACTTCACTTTAGCGCTGGAGATCTTTGAGAATCACGCGCCCAACTCAAAATGTGCTTAATGAAGCACCTCATAGTTCGGACTTAAGGGTTATCCAATGAGAGATATGTGCTTTGTAAAATCCAAGCTTTCCAGCTTTAGCAGCGTATGTACATGCAGTTTCACGCATCGCTGTTAACGCGACCGCGACATTGACAATGCTATTTTCTATCATTTGCCCTGTAATTGCAACGCCATGTACGGACCGTCATTCCTACCCATAGAATAGCGAGAGAGCTTTTTGTCGTTAGGGTTTCTTTGACAAATCGACGAAAGGGAATAAGTACGCTTGGGTTGAGAACGGAATAAGGATACTTCCGGGCGTAAAGAGATATGTTTTTTTTTAAATGAAAGGGATCAATTGATTAATGCTCAGAAAAGTTCATTTTGAATTGG
The DNA here is from genome assembly GCA_015484465.1 of Pholiota conissans. Classification (NCBI taxonomy): domain Eukaryota; kingdom Fungi; phylum Basidiomycota; class Agaricomycetes; order Agaricales; family Strophariaceae; genus Pholiota; species Pholiota conissans. The sequence goes on from MU155140.1 coordinate 90,823, forward strand.
ATCTCTATAGTACTCACTGGTCATAAATAAATTGTTTCTTTGCCACGGCTTGGGAATCAATTTCAGCTCCTATAATATAACTCCCGTTTTCTGAGACTCTCCTTCTAAAACGCCTCTGACTGATTATTCAAATATTATATCGTCAATTCTGACCAAGTTGGATGTGTAAGTGCGCAGCCTTGAACAACGCTCGCTTCACCACGCCGTTATAACACCACCCGGAAGGATCGGTGCGCTGACATAGTACTCGTAGTTGGATTACTAAACCCTCTTCAGAATCTTCACTGTATTGTAGAGACCCTTACGCGCTATTAGCCAGAAATCTCTTTCATTCTTGATCTTTCATTGTGGCGGTCGGTAGTGAGCATAGATAACTGTCCGAGGTTTTGCCCCAACCCTACCTATATGGAACCGAATCACCATACACCTCTCGACCAATCTAGGTCACCTACGAGCGCAGAAATACCCATCTATCAAAAAGAGCGGTGCCGACACTCACAATCGTCCCAGACTCCTCATTGACACGCCCGTCTTCTGACTATGTTATGGCTGGCAATCACAAGGCATATCCGCATCTGTCACCAAAATCCCTTCACGCTGCCAAAGCACCGCATGTAAAAACCAGAAAAAGGCGAATAGACGCAGCACTCACACAGCCGCTTATTGAAGTGGTGTGTAAGTGCTGAGCGCAGTGACAACCGTATGTTTCCCGTAACTGTGGGAGGGCTATAAATAGACAATTGGTGGCACGTGTCTGATCCGGTGTCTAATCTCCGGAGTACGATATAGAGGCTTCATTATAAGAGATCTGCGCGACTAAAAAGGTCTCTTGTGTGATTTCACTCTTGCAGACTGCGGATATCGGAACGGGAGTAGCGTGTTAGCAGATAGGTAAAGAGTCATAAGAATATAAATTCGTCAATCCACCCACAACCCAATACGAATATATCAATCAGTCCACCTTCCGAATTATGCACAGGTATATTTTCGAAAGGATTAAGCGCTTTGACTATGGGAAGTATGGTATCTTTCGGCGAAAATCAAACAAAGGTCGAATTAGAAGCGCAGTGAGCGCGAATCACTGATCATAGCGCCTTCCTCTTTTGGGCAGTGAGTGTGGCACACACAGGGTCCCCCAAGGCCACCCCGTCAATGCACTGCATTATCAACAGTACCAAACTCTACCATACGCTTTTATTCGAGCGCACGTCCTCCTGCACTTCCATCCCACAGACCGAAATTCTTTTCTTCTGTTCAAATCATGAGTCCTTTCTGCACGAACAACCCCGGACGAACGATTTATAATGCTACGACCACGCCCGCTCAGAAAAATAAACCACCCGGCAATCAGCAAGTTTCAAATTCGGCACCTACATCGGCCATATTCTCTACGTTCCCTTCCAGTTCCAAGGATTCTACAACACCAGAGGCCCAGGCAATGGGGATCTCATTCCCCATACATAAGACGACTCGCATCGACACTGGGAAGACCAAACCTGCCACCAGAAATAGTCCTAACTGGACAGGCTTCACTGGCCACGTACAAGTCCCCACATATCACCTCATGGATTGTGTGGAACTGACCAAAAACATCATTCCCAATCCCTCACCAGACTCCGCGCGCTGGACGCGTTCGGCGCAGAGAGAAGGCTACGGATCTGTTGATGATCACCCGGAATCGTTTGAGGATGCATATCCATGGCCACAGGTTAAAGGCTCTTCGTTTTTCAAATATGTCTCGACTGGAACACCTGGTCGGGCGCCAAGTTCTCAATCTGGCTGGCCATCATCTACTTGCGAAATGAACTCAATGGGACCGTCCTTGCCACTATTTATGGATAAAGGAAATAAAAGGCAGGAGTGACTTGTCGGTGTTCTGTTGACGGCTGAATAGCCAGAGGTATGCACGTAATACTTTTTTACCTTCTCATTACCTATAGGTTGGAGCATTCATCCCATCTATCTTATTGTATATTCAATGAACGCACATGTAAAGTATATCTTCATCATCTGGTATCTCGTGTAGAATCCCATCCTCGTGTTATACCGCGTACCTCATAAACCATTCTCTTTTCATAATATCTGAACTCTAACATATATGTACGATAAACAAGTATATTCATAATAAAGCGATTGTCATTTGAGGATCAAGTTACAAACAGCGAGACGTATCATAGTATGCACAAGGAGCTACAAATCGATTGCTCCACATCCGCCTTGCCGTCCTTCAAAATTTCGCTGTTCGACTTGGTTCACTTAAAGGTTGAGGTTGATGGGGGTGCATCCAAGTGCGACGACGCCATCTGAAGAAAAATGATGTCAGCATAGGGACACGGAAAATAAGCTACAATTATATGTACTGAAGCTATTGTCAGTGCAGCAGACGGACTGCTCAGAGCTATTGCGAATCGATCAATGACATGAAAAAGTATGAAGAAAGGGTGTATCTTACCAAGACGTTCCGGAGACGCCGACGCCAGTGATAGGGCTGCAAGTGACACCGACGAGGGCAGTGACGTCCTGGACGACGACGCCCAAGGAGCCGAGCAGCGTAGCGATGGCAGGATCGGTGGCCTTGCCAGTGCTGTCGCAGCATTCAAGGCTGCCGGTGTTGCACTGGTTAGAGGGCGATCCAGTGGCGGCAGCAAGGGTAGCACCAAAGGCGAGCGCAGCGATGACTTTGAATTGCATGTTGAGGTTGAGAGCTTCTGAACTGTGTTGCAAACTGTTCGAATGAAGAGTGAGGACAATACCTCGCCGCCTTTTATATGTTTTCAGAGCCGTGTTTGGTCGAATGTTTTCCGTGATTTTGAAGGCTATATTCAATGAGCGAAGCTCAACTGTGGAGAATCAATGTCAAGCCAACTGCAGGCGATGTCCTTCCCATGTCCAAGTGGTGAAGTGGAGCTACTACAAGGGCGGTGAATGATTCGAGGATCATCATTGAGACCAAGAAGTGCCAGAAATAGAACGTAATCTTGACTTAATAGGACGGAAAGGCTCTCGTGTCGGTGACGTTTTCCGGGAAACGTGGTCTCTGGTAAAGTTATGGACCAGAGCTGGCGTCATAGGAAGATGCAGAAGGGCATAATTTCCGAGCGAACGCTGCCGTAACTGCAGACAGCGTGGATGGTACTGACGAGGTTTTCTCGTACTAGATGTATAAGATCATATCCCGTCCAGAGGGCTTCTGCCAATGTGACCACGTTCGGGGTCATTTGAGGGACATAGTGCTGGCGGAACCGACTAACTTGCTTCTCATCCCCCGCGGTGGTGGAGCCTGAACAACATGCATCTTTGGCGGGCTATGCGTAGGGCATCTGTCGCGGATAGGATGAGGCGAAATGAAAAAAAAAAAAAAAAAAAAATTTCGAATAATCCAGCCCTCTTGAAGATAGATTTAAATCTACCAGAGTTACAGTCATCCGGATTCCGAAAGTCACAGGAGTATGCAATCCGTCGCGTCCACGACCAAATACACTTTTTTGAGCGCCGAAGCTCAAGATGACAGCGGATGCAGAGGTGGGAAGCTCTTCTTCTCATGGTCGACAGAAATATCCCCGGACGGAGGAACGTGGCATGTCTTTTCTATGTTTCTTGGAGCAGCAATGACAGCGTTCGTGATATGACCATGATGGTGAGAGTCAAGAGAGGAAGTGTCATTTGTTTGGCTTTATTTTTGGCTATGACGCTTTCTGAGCTCTCCATCCGAACAACGTCAAAAAAGTTGGATTTCCTCGTATAATTTGGTACATTTTATAGAATGTGTAATGTGGCATATGCGTGAGTACAAATGTGTTATAGATATGTCGGTAGCAGGTCTTAAACGTTGGCTTTCAACGCCTGATAAGGCGTCGGATGACAGAAAATGTATGAAGTATAGAACCAGTTTGTGTAAATCCGCCGGAGGATAATGGGCGATAAATGTTATGCCTTGAAGTATCCATGCGTGGTCGAGGTCGAAGCGTTGGGAATGTTGAGTATTCACGGCTGCAAGATGCGTCATAATTGGTCAGATACAAGGCAGTGTTCAATTATATGCGCACATTGTTGGGTGGCCGAGATTAATTGAACCCGTATAATATGGAGCGGTACTCCCCATAACGAGATTGGTTTCACTAGGACTTCTGATGAGAAAATGTGAGCCAAGTGACACGTCTAACCCAAACTACTGACCGGTTTCGAAGCTCTTTGAGCCGTTTGTACTCTTCTATCTCGCGGGTATGAATGCCCTTCTGTCGGAACAAGGTGAGATACATAAACCACGCGCAATCTTCCGTCTGAATTTCGGAATAGATCTCTTGCTTAACGTAGGAATCTCCGCGGATTCTGTAATGGAGTAAGTAATCGATGAAATTGTCGTAAAAGCGCAGCGAGCCCCAACGTCCTGATGGTGGATACATGATAAAGTGAACAAGACCCTCTAGAAAGGTGTGATATTTTGGGACGAGAATGCCCGCGTTCGACGCGTCAAGAGGAGGCACGAGTGATTGAAAGCGGGATAAGGCGGTCGCATCGAGCCCAAAATACGACTGTGGAAGAAGCAGAATATTCCGAGGAGTAGGATAGAATTCATACGGTTCAGATTCAAGCATGGCGAGGTGCTCCAACCGAACGCTTTTCGGAAACGCGTAGTCGCCTGTGTTCAGCCCATGGCGTACAAGATAGCTTCTGTTGGGTTCAGAGCTCGTCCTGTAATTCTCTTCAAGTGCTGCCGCCGCAGTGTCAAGTAAGACGTCCGGAACGAGAATCTGCTGGTCAAATAGCTGAGTGGGTACTGAATGAGCAAAAGACAGGGCATCCTCTCCCCATAGAATGCACGGAATCTCGTGTGCTAGCAGCTGTCGAAGCGCGATAAGTCGCTTGTGCTGCGTCTCGCTAGATTCGGCGGGTCCGTCATAGTACTCGTCGTACAGGGTATCCATCGCGAGATTGTTTATGAATGAAGAAGCTTGGGCGTTTGGAGACGGATGCCAACCTTGCTCGTCACGCAAAACAGCGATCAAATCCATCACGCGTTGTCCTAAGCATGCGCACGGACCCTGAATGGCAACCGCGCACATCCTCCATCCTCAACGCTCCGATTCACGATGGCCGCCGGAACGTTCTGCTGTCAGACCCTAGATGCCTTGTTCTTCACTTTGAAATGGACCAATCGCAACGACGGATATGATTTCTGTTCAAATCGATGGATCTTCGAACTTACGAAGAGATTAGATTTGACTTGTCTCTCTTCATTCCCTTCCTTGCCGCAATTAGCTCTGGGGTATTTCTGCTGATCCAAATAGTTTATCGAAGGTTATTCTCGGACGAACAGTCCAATATGGAGGCCAATTTCGTAACAATAAGCGATAGATCCATAAATTCTACGAATGTCGTTGTCACGAGGATCAGGGCTAGCGCCAATGCTCAAGGAGGAATGGTCATATATGCGTTCAAAGTCGCAAGATTCCTAGGTTGTCTAGCCCTCTTATCTCTTTCCGTCGCCAGTATTCTCGCTAGGAAGGAGAAGGACAGAACACAAGGCATAGGACGGGAGGACGTCGCTATTCCAGAATATGGGCTCGCAATTACATTTGTGCGTTCATAAATATTAACATCCATTGTATTGCAAACTGATATATGATTGTAGTGGTATAATCTATGTCTAGCCACTTTCTCCTTATACCCTAGTAGCTGGAATACCCTAATAACACGCCACAATAACGCCGTTTTCCTCGTTACTTTTGGAGTGTACTCATACCGAGATATATGGCCCCTTGCCACGTATTCCGACGAACTTGCTGATGTGGCTGAAGGCTTAGAGCGGGTTCAGGCGTACATTGACATCGATCATGAGCCAAAGCTACTGAATCTGGCAAACCCTCGGCATCATGGCCCAGTAGCGGAGAACTTCGTGTCGAGAACCTTTCTGCACATTATTGTTTGGTAAGCATGGGTTTTTGCTCCATCATTAAGTTTCATGACCTAACCTTCCACATCAAAGCCGGAGAAAGGATCGGTATAGGTGAGTATTGGCCGTATGAAATATGCACGGTGGCATTTAGTAACGTCTTATTTGAAGTTGGACGAACTGGAAGTGGTAAAAGTTCTTTGATCCTTTCCCTTTTGCGATGCATCATTACCGAAGGCGAAGTCTACTACGACGGCCTGCCTACGAGTCGAGTCAATTTGGATGACTTCTGATCTAGGATCACGATAATACCTCAAATACCAGAGCTCTTAAGGGGTAAATTTTGCCTACATGGACCTGAACATCGAGTTAATGGTGTTTTTCTAATTAGGTACCCTAAGGCGAAACCTGGATCCATTCGATCTACATGACGACCATACGCTCAATAATGCTCTACGCGCTTCTGGTCTTTTCTCGCTCCAGAATAAATCTGATGACGCTTGCCTTACATTGGACAGCGATATCTCTAGCGGAAGGAATAATCTATCTGTTGAAAGCCGGGCTCATAACTTCTTTGATTATTATCCTCTTTTTCAAAATCTCTTATATTATTTTGCGATATACGGGGTGTATATTTGAGCTGTTTACACTCATTTTATATATTAGATGCTCAAGCAACGATACAATGATTGTACCGGGCTCAATCGGACGAGAGTAGATACCAATGTATTTACGTGCAATGTGTACAAAAATTTTTAGGATATTTACGAGGGAATGGAAACGGAGTATGTTGTCTTTTATTTTACCTACATTATTGGTCTCTCCTCCCTTATCAATCTATCCACTCCACACGGCGGGGCCGGGCACCTGGACCAACAATCAGAACTTGAAATCGCTTCTGGAACCAAGAAACACTTACGGTGTAAGCAGTTGGAACGGGATCGTAGATGTCCACGGTCAGTCCAGGATCTAACAAGGGATGTCAGTCGTCAAGAGGTAAGAAAATTACATTTCGAAAGCTGACCAGTGGCAGAGACGTATCCCGGAATCGAAACCTTAGACGGGTTGCCAGAACCACCACCAGTAACTGTTATCTGAGCACAGGAGATGTACCATTGTGGGGCATCTACGACGTGAAGACCGATTTGCTCGATGCGGACGAGGTACTATACATAGGTGTATCACGTAAGCTTAAATTGCTGTCTTGACGGGAGATACATACGTCGCCCGAGGGAGTAGCAGCCGGAATTGTGGTTGTCAGCTGCGCTAGATTGTAGTCGGTGAATGTGAATGGGTCGAAGGTAGCACCCCATTCCGCGATCTAAAAAGCGCTCCAGCAAATTAGGCGCTCGAAGAGGACTATAAATAGACTAGGCAACTTGCCTTGAACCAATTAGCGCCGCTCCCATCCCAATCCGCAGCGGTGGTCGGTGCCTTTCCGAGATAGATGGCGGCAGGGCCCTGGTGGTAGATCGTGTTGTCCAAATCGAATCCAATGGTACTTCCAGCGGCAACGGAGACCGTAGCGGTCGCGGGGGTGTTGATGTTGCAGGTGATGTCGGGAGATGTGACGTCGGTAACTGGAGAGTTGCTGGTCGGCATCCGGATAGCCGCGCTCGAGGTTGTGCTTCCTGCGATGAGGGTATTCCATATATCTGTGGCTCTGTTAGTAGGTTTCTGAACGATAGGTATGGGACTTGCAGTGAGCCGAGGCGCTTTGGGTCAACGCGGCGAGAGCGACAAGGCCTGATAGCTTCATAGCGATTGAGGGATTGGTAAGAGCTCGAGAGGATGGAGTTCAGCATGTAGGTCGTCGATGGTTTTATACCGGCCAGTACGCGGTATCGGAAAAAGCACTGTATATCCTAGGAAGAATTTGCATCGTCTTGCAAGACGCGGTAACGAGTTACAGGCGATATTGTCTTGTAAGCAAGGCAGAAACTTTTTTTACTTTCGTGTGGTTTTCGCGTAGTGATGGTTTATAGTCGGCGAAAGTGCTGCGTAAGATGGAGATGATCGCCTAAAAAAGGCCCCACCTTATGTAAAATATCTCGTTGGAGTGTCAAAAACATAGGAATATTGTGGAGCATTATTTCCGTATCCGTTTCGCTGGCTGCGAGGAGAAGCGCATCGATGCTCCGTTTAGGCTTAGACCATCCCGAAATTTAAAAATAGACCTTGTAGGCAATGCGATAACGAACAACTATGATCCAAAATTAGGATGATTAGAAAATACATCCCAGTCTGTCGCAGTCCCAAAGCGTGCCTGCTGACCTAGAAGGATTGTGTTACAGCTAACGGCAAAATTGTAGACCTCTTCTCCTTTCTCCTCAAGTGGCGGTGCACTGCACAAATAACGCAAGGTGCCACTGCCGTGTGATGTCAGCTAGCAACCACGCTCCACAGAGGGGAGCAAAAAAGTAGAAAATTACTTTGCATGGGTGGAATTGGTTTAAATATGACGTCGAGATGCGGGGCTCAAGGAGCGGTAGCAGCAACGAAGGTCAATGATCCACTGGCGCTTTGCCCAAAGAGGGATATTTGTTCTCCGCACTGCCACTTGAGGAGAAACTGGAAGAAGTCTAGCATTTTGCCGTTAGCTGTAATGGCCGGAGTCTACCAACGGAATATCTTGCTCCGCTCATATCCACTATGAGTGATCCGAGGTAAGCATCAGCGAAACCGTAACCCAGCAGATAGTGGGGTGTATCCTCTGTTCGGAAGAGGGACTCAACGACACCACCGAAATTTAGACGCCCATACACAAGAGTCATCAGTAAAGCGGGGGAGAGAATATCAATCTCCGACCATTATGTCGGAATATTATAAGGTTACAAGGTTGTGAAGAAGTCCTAACGTCATTTTCATAAGCAATGACGGTGTCAGCTATTTGTCCGAAGTTCACTCCGTATGATGCGATGTATGGTACAAAAGGAAAGCTACATCAGGGACTAATCATGAAGTGCTACAGCATAGATAATGCACGTGGCGGAATTGTCTATAATTATCATCTAACGCAGAAGCAGATGACGTAGCATGGACCTTCCTCGCAGTAATTTGTAGGCCCTCGAAAAGGGTTGATAGGCAGTATTTGACATTGGGCGTGGCGTATTGAATGATCTTCGAATCATTGTCGAGTACTCGCGACTGGTTGTGGAAATTCATGAGACTGTAGCGCATATATTTTTCGTAAAACTCACATCGTTTGGTGGCCAAAGTTCTTTTTCTTCTGAATGAGGGATAGTCGTTCGTCGCATTGATCAGGAAACATGCAACCAAGAAGAATACGTTCCTCCGTCTGAGTACGTGCCCGTCCTTTATGCCGCGCATACAATTCTATCCGGTCTCCTTCAGGATAGGTGCCGTGTAAAAGGCTGATATGCATGTACCACATAGCGTCTTCAGTCGTAATCTCCGACAAAATTTCGTGCGAGATATCGGCATGCATTGCAGTCCCACCAGGATCCAACCTGGAGTCAAGCAACCGTCGGATATATATCACTTGTTTGGAGAATGGTTGGAAGCAGCCAGTTGGAGGATAAATGATAAAATGTGCAAGACCTTCGAGCATGGTGTTGTACTTGGGAATAAGGATGTCCTTGTTCTCTGGAGCAAGCGGAGGCACGAGCGACTGGAATCGAGATACAGAGCTCGTATTGACGTTATAATACGACTGCGGAAGGAGGAGAATATGTCGAGGCTCAATAAATTTGAGACGATCCTGTTCTGAAATGGCGGTATTCACCAGCCGGTAGCTTCTTGGGACCGCATACTCTCCTCTGCGAGGAAGGTCATTCACAACGTAGTCCTTGGCCTGCTCTCGAGTGGTCTTGTAGATGCCGCTTTGACGGAGTATAGAAGCAGCCGCATAGAGCATGTCATCTGGAACGAGAATTTCGTGATCCGACGGAGTTAGGCGTACATTGTGAGCGATGTTGAGGGCGTCTACTCCCCATAAGATACACGGAATGCCGTGGTCGGTGAGACGACGTAATGCATGCACCCTTTCATGAAGAAGGTGAAGACCTGTGTCGGGACTAAACTGGTGGGTCATAACACTCATGATGATAGTTGTGACCGAAAAAGTCTCGGGCATAATGGGCGCTAAACCTGTCTATTTATAAATTGCAATTTCAATCCCCGACCTGATTCATTTTCGAAATCTCAAAAGCCAACGTCTCTCGCACTTGTCTGTCACTATGAACTCGGATCAACACATCTTGGAAGTCCAGCAGAGGGTGGCCCCATTAAAGCGTCTCACAAGCCACAAAATTCCATGCATATTATGGGATCTGGACGCCATGCACTACCATCATTATCCTTACTGGTGGGAGGAAATGGATGACCTGCACATCCTTGTCCCAGACAACTTGCTTGAATCATCTGCAGCTATCCTGGTGGAAGATGGGTCGTACGACAGAACCAGCATACGCTGCTATAAGCATGTGGAACATCTTCCTGGACCCGACAAAGGGGAGTATGAGTTTCCCAGAAGTATCCGGCTGGTGAACTCTAAAATTTCCTGCGTCAACGAAAGCCCCAGCCACATACTCATCATTCCACAATCCTACTACGGACTTGACGCAGAATCGCATAATCGATTTCAGTCCCTCGTTCCACCTATGGACCCGTCGTATAACGGCATCCGTATCCCCAAATTTAACACTATTCTGGAAGGATTCGCTCATTTCGCTCTGTACCCTCCAGGACCATCTAACTACTATTTCTCATCAAATTACTTCGATATTTGTGGTTTTGTTTCACACAGATGGGAGGGCAAAAAGCAAAAGCCCGTCAAGAAAGAGATTCTCTCTGAAATTGAAACGGAGGATGGCGCATGGTATATGGTTAACTTTCTCTTTCCGCTAAAGAATTCGCAGCCTATGAATGTATATCTACGACAAAAATCCGCTCGCCGCATGAATGGGTAACGTGTCGCTCACAGACAATAAAGGAATTAATACCGACGTATTCTTCAGGGAATCATTTCTTACGAAGACCAGAACTGCTCTACAAAACGAGAAGCAATGGTATCAATTCATGCGACACAGAGAAAGGTGAGTACCTCATTGTTCATGGTCTACAGGTGATGCAAGCTTTAATTTTTTAAAATCTCCTCAGAGGTCGCCTGTATTCCACCTATCACAGGCCTTCCTCTGGTTGCTCAGTCAACGCTGGGCACTATTTGCCACCTCCCCTTCCTTTCACTGCATTAAAATTGCCACTGCGTGCATTATATACGCTACGGCGGCTCATTCGCATTTGAACTTGGTTATAAAAGTGATCTAATTTACTGTATATTATGTTGGTTACATTGTTGCGTTTTCCGTCGTGTCCTTACTTCGAACATATGCTACTATCATTGAACATCCGACAGGTCATATAACACTATTTGTCTTCAACAGAAAATATTGCTGAATGCTTTGTAGAGTCATTGGTATCAAGTTCATCGAGGCGACGAGGCACGAAGCTGGGAGCAGATAGGATGAATAATGGTGCCGGATACCATATAACGCTGTATAAGGAGTAGTCAGTTGAATCTTCAGAGGAGTAAAAGTACTATAAGCATATAAGTTGGACTGGGCAGAAAACCATGCCCTGAGGCCGAATGTTCCTTCACAATTACATACCATCAATTGATGCCGCGGCACAGTCCGTTCTGCACCTTGACCACTCCCTCAGCTCATCATGTTCGGGCTATTCTCTAAGAAATGGAATCCCGATGGAAAGGTCGGTAAAGTGATTCAAGTCACAAGATACGTTTCGTTTGCTGACTTGTCTTCTTTGGCGCCAGCACGTCTACATCACGGGCGGCAGCTCAGGCCTGGGGCTCAGCCTAGCTCATATCCTGGCGCAGAAGGGCGCCAACGTCTCCATCGTAGCGCGGAATCAGAAAAAACTCGACGAGGCACTTGAGTCGTTGGAGGTGAGCTTTCGCGACGTGTACCCCCACCAGTTGGGTTGTCGTTCCTTCGCCTGAGCTCATGCAGTTGTAGAAATTACGCGTTTCGCCAGCTCAGAAGTTCCATGTGTACTCACACGCGCTGGGAACGGGGGCTGAGGCTACCGCTGCGCTGGACGCGGTGTGCGAACCCTATGACGGAGAGGCGCCTGATGCGGTGTTTACGTGTGCTGGGAGCTCCAAGCCGATGTTCTTTGTGGAGATGGACGAGCAGGACATGGTGGATGGGATGACGAACGCGTATTGGTTGCAGGCGTGGACGGCATGGGTATGCTTTTCCTTCATTGGAAGGGTTGTGTTAGGCTGATGTGTCGGTCTCATAGGCTGCGGCAAAGAAAATGGCGAAGGAGCATAAGAAGGGCGCTAAAATTGTCCTCGTGTCATCTACGCTGGGTTATATGTCCTTTGTGGGTTGGGCATCGTATTCACCAGGAAAGCATGCTTTACGAGGCAAGTCTCTGTTCAATTGCATCGGTTGATGATGTAGGCATGATATTGATACGTGCTCCTTCCAGGGCTGGCGGATTCTCTGCACTCGGAGCTGATGCTCTATGGGATTGACGTTCATATATACTTTCCGGCAACCATGTACACGCCTGGGTTCGATGAGGAAAATAAAACGAAGCCGGATATCGTGAAGAGGATTGAGAGCACGGATGAGGGATGCACGGCAGAGCAGGCGGCGCAGGCTCTTTATAAAGGTACGTGAATCCTATTGGGCTTTATATATGCGCTCTCATATCGCTCGGGTAGGAGTTGTGAAAGGCCATGCACATATCACGGGCGATCTTATTACGAGCCTCTTCAGTGCCGGTACGCGCGGGGCAGCACCGAGGAATAACTGGCTATTGGAGGCTCTCTTCGATATGGTCGCTTTTGTGAGTTCTTGCTTGTTTCACTTGGTGCCGCTACTGACGGTTTTTCTCTCTCTCGAAGATCGCTGTCCCTGTGTGGCGTCACTCGGTGGACAACCAGGTTCGAGCTCATCGGGAAGAGCATGAACAGTATCTGCAACAAAAAGGATTCTTCTCATGATTTTATCGAACAGTATACCCACACTTCGCATTCATCATCTTATACCATTGTGCGAGCTCAGTCACACACACATCTCTATCAACCTATCTTCCCGATGTCATCGCGTATAATCTATGTTCTATCCTTCCTAGCCAATCCAATCTGAGTTCTGGAAGATCGAAGCAATTCTGAAGCTTTGGTGGTCCCACGTTTGTGGCGCGGATAGCGCGGACATGTTGGTGCTGGGCAGCAGTCCTTCAGTCTTGCGGTAATCGTCATAAAAGGACATACGAGATACACTGGTAATTGACGGCGCGTAGATCATGCACCGCATTGGTCTGGGCCCTCGAGAATCGATATGAACGGTTGCATGCATTTTCCGCGCACAACGAGCGCGCAAATAGGGCTTTTGTCGGTCTAACTTCATATGTCACTGCGAAAGTACTCGGTCCTACCTCGACCTCGCAATACGCGGAGGATCCGATGTTCCACTTGTCCTTAGTTTGCCGTCTTTTGCGAAGATGATAATTTGTACGCAAAGTGGCATCCAGAAAGGCAATTTAGTCGTGGGAATATTCCCTGGGCTGATATGGTTCTAATTTGGGAACTTTCAAGTGAAATGACGTCTTGTTGGCCTAGACGATAGCTATCATATAAAGGCCCCATCCGTGTTCTTTTCCCTCTGACTACTACCACGACCATCCTCCTGCGGCCGTCGTAGTCTGCGATGACCTCGACTATCGATCCCAAGTCCATCGGGAGGCCAGCACGTCCGCATCGCCATGCGCGCACTCTCACTGGTGAATGCTTCGATAGTCTGAAAATAAAGTCGGAAATCTGACCCCGCAAAACATATATTTATGATATCTAGGATACTTTCCCGAAAAAGACGCGTCAGGAAAGGATAAATGGCCGCGAGGAGACGAGAAAGCATGGAAAGATGGACAGAGGAGTGTCGATAAGGGTATGTCTCATGTGCGGCTATCGCTCTATTGGCCAATATTCACATTCGAGGAATCAGATGTCAAATCTGTCACTCGAAACTTTGTAGGCCATGTCCAGACATCTCTTGCGCGTCAGGCATACAACCTAGGTATGCACCATATGCGCGTCATCCTGGTTTTAGGGCCTCATTCTCTCCTCCAGATGATTTCGGAGCCTACCAGGCAGCCGCGCTATCTACTCGTGATGACCTCTTGGTACGTACGATGATCCTCGATAAACATACAAGTATTTATGTCCCTACCATAGGTGAACTGGAACAATACCCAGCTTACATATACCCGCAAGTCGCCGAAGCGTGCATACTATCTTTCTCTAGAGTTCTTAATGGGTCGCACGCTCGATAACGCGGTAAGCATTGTGCATTGCCTCACTTTTATATATCTAAATTGTCCTTTAAGCTTCTGAACCTTGGATTGAAAGAGACCTTCAGCGATGGCGTTCAGCGGCTTGGATTCAACATGGAAGACATTCTTGAACAAGAACGCGATGCGGCTTTGGGAAATGGTGGTTTAGGACGTCTTGCAGCTTGTTATCTTGACTCTTCTGCATCTCAAGAGCTCCCAGTCTGGGGATATGGATTGAGATACAAATACGGTATTTTCCAGCAATTCATCTCGACAGACGGTGAACAGCTCGAGGTCAGCTCAAAAGTCGACTGCTGAGTCCTTATCTATAATTAACATCTCGTCAGGCGCCTGATCCGTGGCTGGATAACCAAAACCCATGGGAGCTTCCTCGTCTTGACGTTATCTATGATGTTAGGTTCTATGGACATGCGGACAGGCTGAACGACGGCACTCCACGCGCCCTTTGGCAAGGAGGTCAAGAGGTGCTGGCGGTCGCTTATGACGTCATGATTCCGGGATATAGCACGGCTACGACGAACAACTTGAGGCTTTGGGAGAGTAAGCCCAAGCGAGGCTTCGATTTGAACTCGTTCAATGGTATGAAATACCTCTATTCCTGCGAAAGGTTTCTCACTTTATTCTGCTTAGCTGGAAACTATGAAGGTGCCGTCGAAGCTTCGAACAGTGCTCAAGCAATCACGTCCGTTTTGTATCCAAATGATCACACGTATGTCGTTCTATGTCCAAAGTTGGGAGTGCTTCTTTCTAATTCGGTTTTGTAACAGATCATGTAAGTTTTTTCTCAACATGTATTGAATCGATTGATGGCTGATGCGTCAACGCGTAGTTGGTAAAGAACTTCGATTGAAACAACAATAGTAAGTGCTTGCATTGGATATGATTCAATATATCTATTGACGTGACCATCTTTTCTAGCTTCTGGACTGCCGCCAGTCTGGCTGATATTATTCGTCGTTTCAAGAATCTCGGAAAATCTATGCAAGAATTCCCTGACTGTGCGTTTTGGTTGTTTCGTTAGCTCCATTTCACATTTATGATATTCTTTTCTGTTAGATGTCGCTATTCAGCTCAATGACGTATGGTTCCTCTTATCCTAATATTTTCTTGTCTAAATCGTATATTAGACCCATCCAACCCTTGCCATTCCAGAATTAATGCGCATCCTTATCGATGACGAGGACCTCCGTTGGGACAACGCATGGGGAATCGTCACCAACACTTTCTTCTATACGAACCATACGGTTCTTCCTGTATGTGGAGCTCTTCCCTCATAGCTCTGATGCGGTCTCAGGCGAACTTGTGACTTGTAGGAAGCCCTGGAAAAATGGCCTGTTCCGTTGATGGAACATGTTCTCCCAAGGTGCGCTGTCGTGTCTCGGGCGCGAAAGAGCTTGTCTGATTTTGTTTTTGATATAGACATATGCAAATTATCTACGATATCGTACGTATTCTAATCTGCTTTTTGATCGCTTTTTGATATTTTTTGGGCCTATAGAATCTGTTTGTTTACTTCCTGAATCCTTGCGTTTTGATACTAACCTAATGGATCACAATAGTTTCTTCCTCCAGGGTAGGCTAAATTTTCATTGAATGATATCACTCGAAGTTGACTTTTTATTAGCTGTCGAGAAGAAATTCCCTGGCGATCGCGAGAGATTGGCAAGGATGTCATTAATTGAAGGTAGGCCAAATAATTGTTTTTATGGCACATCTAATCGTAAATTCTTGATAGAGGGCGTACCGAAGCAAGTCCGAATGGCACACCTTGCCTGTATCGGTAGGGGTTTCGTTCATCTAACATACTCGACGTGCCTCACATTCCATTTATTTAGGAAGTCGCAAGGTCAACGGTGTCGCTGAGGTAAATTTGCTTTTTTGAGAATTTCGATTATTGAGCCTAAGCGTCCTTCCTATTAGTTGCACAGCGAGCTCGTTCAGACGACTATTCTGAAGGATTTTGTTGAATTTGAGGGTATCGGAAAGTAAGCGAGTCGTCTTATAAATTAATTGATGTATATTAAAATGCATTTTTTCTTAGGTTTGGCAACGTTACCAACGGCAGTAAGTTGTGAATGTTCGAGATTGGTATTTTTACTGACCATCTGATCAGTTACTCCTCGTCGCTGGCTTGATCAGGTAAGGAAATAGGTACTTTTCCCTTGAATATATGCTGATGATTCCTATATAATAGTGCAATCCAGAGTTAAGCACTCTGATTACGAACACATTGAAGTTGAAGAAATCGGTCTGGTTGAAGGATCTTACTAAATTGGAAGGTCTTCTTCCCTTCGCCGAAGATAAAGTTTTCCGCGCCAAATGGGCCGCCATCAAGCAGCGCAACAAGGAACGATTGGCTCACTATGTCCAGACCACTCTTGGGCTTACCATTCGGACTGATGCGATGTTCGATGTTCAGATCAAG
Organism: Pholiota conissans; assembly: GCA_015484465.1. Lineage (NCBI taxonomy): Eukaryota > Fungi > Basidiomycota > Agaricomycetes > Agaricales > Strophariaceae > Pholiota > Pholiota conissans. The sequence continues at coordinate 107,487 of MU155140.1, forward strand.
GTGATTGGATCTTTGTTTTTTGTGTCATAGGCAACATGCTCATTGTGCATTTTTTGTCAGCGTATTCACGAATACAAGGTGATTCATATTCGCGGCCAAAAATATTGTAAAAAAAAACCTCATATATGCGGTCATTTAGCGTCAAAGTTTGAACATCCTCGGCGTTATCCATGTGAGTGTGATTATCTCCATTGCTATAAATATGCTGATGTTGCTTGCAGAGATATTTTACGTTGAAAAAAATGACTGCTGCGGAAAAGGCAAAGGTCAACCGTCGCGTTGTCTTTTTTGCTGGAAAGGCCGCCCCTGCATGTAAGTTCTCATCTTCTCAATTCTATTACTCTCGTGTCTGATAATCGTACATGATAGATTACATCGCCAAGCTGGTATGAAAAATGTCTCTGCTTCCATCGCCAGGACTTCATACTAATTTGACACTCTTTAGACTATCCGCCTCATCGTTAACGTCGCCCGCATCATCAATGCCGACCCGGACACGAAGGAATATCTGCAACTTTACTTCCTTCCTGATTACTCTGTCTCCTTGGCGGAGGTGTTGATACCCGCTTCCGATATCAGCCAACATATATCTACTGCCGGCACTGAGGCTTCAGGAACGTCGAACATGAAGTTCTGCTTGAATGGAGGCTTGTTGCTTGGGACTGTTGGTGCGTCGTCCGTCGTCCGCCTGTTGATGAAGTGCTTGCTGATTTCTTTTTTTTTTTTTTGGGTAGATGGTGCTAATATCGAGATCGCTGAAGAGGTTCCTACATTTCTTTGTAAATTTCTATCCGATACTGACTATATATGCTTAGGTTGGAGAAAACAACGTTTGTAAGTTTTCAGAAAGTTTATGCTCTTCGATGAGATGTTAATGATTATCCCGCAGTCTTTTTCGGACACTTGACTCCGTGCGTCCCTTTCTCTCTCTTCTTGTGCCTCGCTATATGCTGAAATATTGGCGCGACAGTGCCGTCGAAGATCTCCGATACCAACATCTCTATCATCCTGTCCCCATTGAAGAGAAATGTCCAGCTTTAGCGGAAGTAATCAATCAGGTATCAACCGGAGCCTTCGGCGATGGTGGCGTCTATGAGCCGTAAGTTCATTGGCATCTTCAGCTCCAATTACAGTGGGCTGAAAAACTCTCGTAGACTTCTGAACACGATCAGGCAATCTGATTACTATCTCCTTACCGATGATTTCGACTCTTGTGTGTTGTCTCTGTATCTCTGAGATTTTTATGATCTGATATTTTGGGGATAGATATTGCCGCTCTTGATATGGTTGACGAAGCATACCTTGACAAGGAAGAATGGGTGAAAAAATCGATTAGGACGACTGCTAAGGTAATGTCAATCACAGAATTTTAGGTCGACAGATATGCTGACGGCCGGAACGTATCTAGATGGGCAAATTCAGTTCCGACCGCGCTATCAACGAGTATGCCGAGAGCTACTGGAACATTGAACCCACTTCAGTCCCTCCTGAAGGGTACTAAGTGCTGTAATTCGCGCAGAATGATGCAATTCTACAATTACCGAGTCGAATGGTATTTGTAATGTAGGAGGTAGAGTAGTCATAACGTTTTGTTCCGATGCTGCTCGCGCCAGAATACATTGAGTCTACTAAGGAATTTATTGCGGTGATCGACTCGTAAGCTCAGCAGCTGGACAGCAAGTACTCACTGTGAATGTGTGAAACTCATATGCAGCCCAGTTGAGCGGCAATAGAGAAAGACACTGTAGGTATTATCTGCGTACGACATTTTATGCATTTCTGAAAATGGGCGTCTAATGTTATTGGCCCTTTTCGGTGCTTAGTCATCGGTTATTGAAACCTGACCGCGCCAGTTTCACTACCGTGACAAATCTTTACAACTCTGACTCTTACCCTGACATAACTGTCCTCTATCTGGGCTTATTTTTCAGGATGATATTCACTAATACTGATACTTCGGCGAGCAATGGTCATGATATCGTGGATACTTTGGACCTGTCTACTCCTTCAAACGCGCTGCAGTACGCGAGCAATCGAATCGGCAAACAATTCATGTACGATCGGCCTGAAAAACAAAAACTTTGTGATGTTCTTATATATTCTGCCTTAGTCGCCGATTCGAGCCCGCCAGTGGTTCTCCTGGCTGTCCGCCGAGGATATATTCCTCGGAACATCCACCGACTCTCCAGCCACTCAGGTTTGCTCGGCCCGATCGAATACGCATCGTTGACTGGGAGGATCGCAGACCCGCTCGAGCGTCGCAACATGAAAGACTCTTTGCGCTGCGCCAACTAGTTGCGCATGGAATTCCGTGCATTCTGTGGGCTGAAGATGCCCTCAGCTTTGCCCACCGCTCGTCCGTTCGGCATTCTGATCAAGTCATCCTCGTCCCAGACGAGCAGCTCGACGCCGCCGTGGATGTTATAGAGAGTATGGGCAGAGAGTACAAAAGAATGTCCAAACCGGATTCGAATCATCTTGATGAAACCTCGCTTGAAGACAAAGCTGCAGATCAAGACCCAGATATCGATCTTGAGGACAGATACGACTTGCCGATAAGCATTTGCCTCTTACGTCCGTATACTCCGAAGGAGGGGCTCGACGCGCTGGGCTGGGACCTTGACCCGATTAAAATATATTTGCTCCCTCAGTCTTGCTATGGTTTTGACACCCGTTCCGCGTCCCGATTCCAATCGCTCGTACCACCGCTCAATGCTTCCAATGCAGGTATCTTGGTCCCAAAGTACCACACATTTATCGAGGGCTCTGCCCATTTTTTGATGTCTTCCCCGACTCCGCCTTGGAAGGCCTTGATCACTGAACAAGATTTCCTCAACGAGTTGCTTTCGAAGAGGATCGTCAAGCACGGCGACATCCAAAAGATCGTTGACGAGGTTGAAGATGAAGATAGTGCATGGTTTATAGATAAATATCTGCGCCGACATTGCATCTTTAGGGAGGAGGAAGTGGATCAGTACAAGTTACAGAAAGCGCTGTATCAACGGTACGTTGCCTCCTTCGTTAGACACCTCAATGTTCATTCATTTTGTTATAAGGAGATCAAATTCGGAGAGGTCAGTAACGCGCGGCAGTGAGAAAATTAGTAGCCCATCAAAACAGATACACTGGAGGGATTATTTTAAGTTGCCACTGCTGGAGCAACACGCAAGACTCATCGCACCGCGCCAACTCATCGCAAACGGAATCCTGTGTATCCTATGGGGCGAAGATGCTCTCAATTTCGCGCATTCCGTACCAGTATTGCTGCGCGATCAAATCATTCTCGTCCCGGACGAGCTGCTCGATGCAGCAGCAGCCGTGCTAGAGAACGTGGAGGAAAGCAAGTACGAGCGCACCTCAGCCCTGAACGAGGACTACAACGATTTCTTCCCGGTCGCACCTCGGCCTCGTCCCAAGCGTCCCAAGGTGTCTGACGTGATATTCACTTACAAATACGAATTTCCGAGAAGCATTCGCCTTGCTCATCGCGATGTCCCGGAAGACGACCCTTACAAACTGTACCCTCTCCCTCGATGTATTCTATTGCTTCCCCAGTCGTACTATGCACTCGACGCGCGCTCCGCATCACGATTCCAGTCGCTCGTACCCCCACTTGACACGCCCAATGAAGGGATTCTGATCCCCAAGTACTCCACGTTCCTCGAAGGTCTCGTCCATTTTATGATGCATCCCCCAACGGAACTCCCGGCGTTAATTTTGCACCAATATCTCATCGGAGAGCTGCTTCACGTCAGGATCAAGTTTGCGACTACCCGCCGAGTTGAGGAACAAGTCATGTCGGAGATCCAGGATGACGATTGTGCGTGGTATATCAGCAAACTTGTGCGCGAGAGGTTTCAGCTTGTCAGCGAGAAGGACGTGGAAGAGTATAAGCGAAAAAAGGCACTGGGACAACGACAACGGTGTGTTCATTGATCAGCCTTTGCGTTTAGCCCTGTTCTGAGGCTTCAGTTTTTTTTTCTGTTTCAGTAAATATTACCCAGTGATTTTCGAGACGCGCGGTCGGAGGATTTCTGGAAACCGATATCGATCACCGTACGTTGACCAGCTAATTTATTGTCATAAATTTGTCCATTTCTGAGGCTTTTCGAATGTAGTCGCAGTTACTCGACACCCAACCCACTGAACGGACTTTCGAACGATGTCCCTGGAAAGCGCTCGCTCCATACTCATTGCGTAAAGCATTCAGTGGACTACACGCGAAAATTTCCTTCTTTACATCGGGCTTATGTTTCTTCTCAACCGAGCTTGCATTTTTCACGCACGATGTCCTCACTACGGCATTTGATTCTTCGCCCCTAATTTTTACGCAACCGTTAACCTGCTTTCCCTTACGGTACAATCTTCTATATCTACCTTAATAATCTTTCTAATATTTACAATACTACATACAACGCACAGCCAATTAATATTTCTCTCATCTTGACCGTCGGCCTAATAGAATTCAGGAATCGGATGCGATGCGCCAAATGGGAGCCACTAGGTCGTATTACGTAATATACTTTTCTTTGAAAGAGTCCGAACAGCCAACGTTCAACGTTAACTTTGAAGAAGTCATCTTCCTTGAAACCGAACTCACGTCTTTCCTCTAAAACACACTATACAATGCGAGCCGACTACTTTAGTTGGCTTCGCAATGATATGGAAGATATCTGCGATGTTTTTGAGAATAAAAAAACAGCCACGGCTATCGAAAAAGAAAGGCTTGTTGATAAATATGCGCTTCCTCTTGTGAGTTAACATTCAATTGCATATATATACATACTACATGCTTTTTATTTTTGAGGGTCGTCACTTAAAGAACTATAGTAATGATATCCGCTACAGCGGATCTGTTTTCCGTTTCTGTTACAGCCTATCTCGACTCGCTCAAGAGACTGGCACGGACGCGGATCGGTTCGAATTCTATCCATGGTTTCTTCCTGAAGTGCATGGCTCAGTAAGTTCTCGATAATCTCTTGATACCCAAACCTAAAATTCTTCAGCAACACAAGGCTACACTTTGGAGAGATGACGACTGTTTACCCTTAACGCCTCCATCTTTTGTCCTTCCGGACTATGAACCCTCCTACCTCAATTCCCAGCAAACGACTCTAACAAATACGAAGAACGATGGCAAACCTGCCAATGCCGAAGTAAAACAGGAAACATCACAGACGAAGGCACAAACAAAGGCAGCGGCGTCAACGCAGGACACAACGCCAATGACCTCTCCCAAACGCAGGCCTGGTCGTCCGCGGAAACATCCATTGCCCGAACAAATAGCGGACGAGGAGCAAGGAACAAACAGTCTACCCAAAGAGAAACAGGAAACAACTCAGGCGACGGAACCATTGCAGACACCGACACAGGTGATGGCAGCACAACAGACGCAGACGACACCGATTACCCGGCCTAAACGCGGGCTTGGTCGTGAGACGGCGCCGCCATCACAGACGACGACGACAATGCAGGTGCTCCCAACCACATCAACGATCCTGCTCAAACGCAAGCCTGGTCGCCCAAGAAAGCACCCATTGCCAGAACCAAAAAAGGAGAATGAACATGCAACCGGCCCACTTTCGTCGACGGTCGTCAGCCAGACAGATCAAGGGAATGTGAAGGAGGCTGAGCGTCCTGGCCGAGGAAGAAAGAGAAAATATTCTGAATTACAAGGTGAGTCATCATCTTCACTAGTTTTCCATGCATCTGTAACGCGCCTCTATTCCTAAAAGAAGTGGACTACGAAGATATGAACAGCAAGGATGCCGCGAATGATAGATCTTTGGAGCTGCCACCCTCGATCGCGAGAAACAAAAGGTCTGCAAAGAAGAAAGCAAAGTTATTGCGCGCTAAAGACACCTCCAGTAAGAACACCATGCTCTGTCTATTCGAAATAAGCTAACTTGAACCTAATTATATTGAAGATGTTTCTGCTGAGGATATTGACGAACTGCTTGAAGACGATCCAGCAACGTCAACCGGTTCTACTCACAAGAATCGTAAAGTCCATCCCGTGCCGGGGCCCATGCAGCGACTCAAGGCTTCTCTTCGTGAAAAATATCTCGGCAATGCAGATGTAATTCCGAAGATAGTCTCTGAACCGTCTCCCATGCAGCCTTCATCGTCCACGCTGGGGGAAAGTGGCGGTACCAAATATTATCTGTCTTCTGAAAGGGTACTCAAAACGTAACATAGATGCCCTCGACTCTACCCAGACGACATTGCCAACAATGACCGAACAACAGGCACCGAATGGTCAATCCAATGCCAATGTTATTCCCAGCACCGACGATATCAACATGTCCGGGGCATACAACGCTCAAGATGACTCGTTTGCAAAGTTCTTTGATTTTACCCTTTTCGCTAATAACACCATAATAATGAGTGTACGATATCAGACTATATGCTTGCCTACATAATTATGCTAATGGGGATATTTTTCAGACTTTACCTGCTTGCTCCTACTGCACGAAGAATAACGGCGACAAATTTCCGCCTGAATGTACATTTGAAGGTTGGGGCAAGCCGTGCAAAGAATGCAGACAGGACAACCAAAAAGGGTGTTTGAACGAGTATGTGCCTAAAAATATCGCTGAAATGACCAACATACGGCCAGTCCGGCACATGCACGAGAACTGTAAGCAAACTGTATCACTTTACATTTCCCCAAACCCAATCTAATAAGTAATGTATAACAGACTTTCGCGATCGTGTTATGGCAATAAACATATACGCGAATCATGTGAAGCAATTGCTCGAGACTCTATCTGCGCAACGCCTAGTGATACAGATGATGAACGCAACACCAAATGCAGTTCACCCGGTAGATGAAACGAACCCTAACAACTCCAATAGCAGTCGCGGCGCTGAGGCTCTTCATACTCATATACACACCAATGAGTCGACCTCTACAAGCCCGCTCGCGAATCCAAAAACGATGCCCGCCAAGTCGAAAGAGAAGGAGCAGATGCCGCAAGCGTTCACCGTGCGCGACGAGTCACTTCCCGGTGCACGCGAACTAGACATCGAAATCTGTCCATAAGATGTCACTCAATGATTTATGTACTCTAAGTTGCCCTAATGATTGACTATGAATACATGCAGAATGGGTACAATCAGCTTCGTCTTCTGTTCCTGCGGCAAGTATTTCTTCTTCATTAGATGTATATTCTAAATCTCCCACCTACAGGCATCTTCTTTCAACCAGTGCGCAGAGAATCTACAAGAGCATATTTTCGGCACATCATGAATGACGGTAACCCACGTCTCTTCGCCTTTCTTCACGCGTCAATGTTTCAATATCTCCATCTCGACTTTGGCGGCTCGTGCTATGCAGAGAACATTTTAAATGACGCTATTTTCGTCTTGGGTAATACGCACAATCATCGAATGCATTTGTACCGTCTCAAAACAAAACAAAAAAAGTCCACAATTCGTCCCCCTTTATCACTTATCTAGTTCTTATTACCTTTATACAAATGATCTACGTATCTGAGCAGGTTCCTTGTTTTTTCACTTGAAATAATGTCCTCTTTCTGTTTATGTACTTGTGGTCCTGTAGGGGCGTCACATGCATATGTACAAGTACCCTACTACACATTGTAACGCCTCTGTTGTCTAGATTTTAGCAACGCACCGGTCCCACTGAAGACTCCCCAGATATACTATATACTATAAAAATATGTGTATTACAATGTCAGGGGATACATTGAAATTTATAGAACAGATTACTTGTACGACTTCCCAACTTCATACATAGCGTAAACATAGAAAGATCATATGATAGAAAAAATAAAAATGCAGCAATTATATGATATTAGGGGTGAATCAAGCACCGTAGTGAGGACAATGTGCGTGTAAGACGCGAGCTGGGTCGAAAAGAAGAAAGTCGAGGGCGACATGAGGCGAGAATATTTGGCGTCCAGGCCGCCTGGTGCGTTGCAAAGCGAGCATGAAGTGAATGGCCAGGGATCTTGCTCGGATGACCGTTTAAATTAGAATATGTTGAATAACTGCGACTGATACAGAGTGAAATATGCGTTAGAAAGCCACGAATGACAGAAAGTGCCACTTCATACATACATCGACTGGTCCCCGATCTTGTTTGACATCGCCGTTTTAGACCTCCTGCGACATATAAGAAAATGTTTCCTCGAGGTGATAAATCGGGTAAGTGCATACCATTGTTGCAACTCTTTTCGTCGTCTATAATCATCTACCTCCTCATCGGGGACAAGCGCATAATTTTCACGCGTGAGTTTACCGATATACCACGCAGAATCCTCGTCTTGAATTTCTGACAGGATCTTTTCCACGACTTGGCTGTTGGTCAAATCGTTAATCCTCGCGTGGAGCAGGTTGTCGATAAGGTATTGATGCAATGAGATGGCCGGGATGTCCTTTGGAGGATACATCATGAAATGAGAGAGACCTTCGAGAAGAGTATGGTACTTGGGGACCAGGATACCTTTGTTCGACGCGTCGAGCGGGGGAACAAGGGACTGAAATCGTGATTCAGAGCGCGTGTCGAGTGCATAGTAGGACTGGGGGAGCAAGAGGATGCATCGAGGGAGGGGGTACAGCTTGTCAGGGTCATCCTCGGGGACGTCTCGATGCGCAAGGCGAATGCTCCTCGGAAATTCGTACGTGTACGGGGATGTGGTTTTTGGATCTTTCACACCTTTCGGCGGAGGGCTCACCGCTACCGCAGTGAAATGATAATAGTCCTCGTTCGGTGCTGAGGTCCGCTCGTATCGACTTTCTGGGTATTTCTCCAGAACGTCTGCGGCAGCATCGAGCTGCTCGTCTGGGACGAGGATGAGTTGGTCGTTCAGCGATACTGGCACGGAGTGCGCGAAATTGAGAGCGTCTTCGCCCCATAATATGCATGGAATCCCGTTCGCGATGAGTTGGCGCGGTGCGATGAGTCTTGCGTGTTGTTCTGCTAGAGTTGTCTGGAAGTAGTCTTGCCAGCGTATTGACTGGTGGACAACTTCATTCGATGGAGTCTCTGCATTCGATTTTCTGCTATTGACAAAATAGCAATGGGTTCAAAATGTCTGACGAACCCTGAGACAGTGGAAACACACCTTTGATAAAGGGTCTTTTGCCGCCTGTACAGCGCTATGTCCTCCCAGAAAACGGGTGCTCGTCGACGCCGGTATTTATCGATGAACCATGCACAGTCTTCATCTTCAATTTCGGACATGATCTTCTGAAATTGACCTGGAATGTTGATCCTGGCAGCAAGCAACTCATAGAGAAGAATGTGATGAGAAAAAGAGACCGCCCGATGTGGAATAGGTGGATACATGATGAAATGGACAAGCCCCTCGACGAGCGTGTGGTACTTTGGTACCAAAATACCTGCGTTGGAGGCGTCCAGCGGCGGTACAAGCGATTCGAATTGAGACGCCGAACGTGTGTCGAGACCGTAGTACGACTGGGGCAGCAAAAGAATACAGCGCGGAAGTGGCTCGAGCAGGTGTCCGGGCGCGTCTTCTAGGACACATCGGAGCACAAGGCGAATGCTCGTTGGAAATTCGCATCTACGAGGTCGCGGACGCGTTCCTGGGATTATGGCCTCGTTGGGTGAAAAAAGAGAATCTTGATAAAGATAATTTGGGTCCGGTGTTAAGGTCCTTCTACGCATGCTGTCGGGAACGTTTTCTAGAACAGTTGCGGCTACGTCGAGGAGATCGTCTGGGACGAGGATGACCTGGTCATACGGCTGCACAGGCACGCGATGGGCAAAGTTCAGCGCATCTTCAGCCCACAATATGCATGGAATTCTGTGCGCACAAAGATGGCGCAGCCCAACAAGTCTTGCGTGTTGCTGTGCTTGAGGCATTATAAAATCCTCGTCATTCCATTCATCGAAACCGTCGTCGTTGTCGTCGTCAAAGACATTCTCTGGATACATTTGGGAGTGCATGTGAAGTTTGAGTCTCAGTTCAAAGTTCAGCGTTCAGATCTCAGAGTCCCTGACCTCGGCAAATGCCTTCCTGGGCCTGTGATCAATTTATTTTTAGGCGCTCAATCTCGGTATTAAATGGTTGAGAATACTCACTGATGAAATGGAAACGTAACGCATGAGTGAATGGAACAATGAGCTGTGAGGTAGCGTCAGAAGATGTCCGGGAACAGAGTAAGTAGCATTCAATATTCTGCAAGTTACCACAGAAGGAAAAAAAGATGAAATTGTGATGGATCCTAATACATAACAAAGAAAACGGTACAGATCAGAGATAGACTAGCAGAAGAAAGCAAAAGTAATGGTATGGTCATAAATGGTTGGTATATGATATGAAAGATGTGAAGGTATAATATCGGAATGGGTGGTTCCGGTGGGCATGACAGACATAAGAGTAAGATAGTAGAAAATCATAAGGGTCATGAAGCAAACAATATAGGTGTAAAAAAACAGAGGATATACAAACAATGAGGGGTGGGGATGAGTAAAACAACACGCAAGGATCGATAATCGAGAGATAGAAAAAGGAAGGTAGGCTTGTTACATTGGACATAGATTTAGCTTCCAAAAATGGCGGTATACAATCCAAATGAGTGGTACATCTGTAAAATCACCAGAAAGATTGAACCTCAACCAAGAGCTGTGAAAAGTGGAAACAAGCACTCACGTTATTGTACAGAGTGGAGTGCTACACTAAAGCGTGGTCGGTTCCTCTGTGTTGATAGTAGCCGTGTGGATGTCTTCAATCGGCGCAGGCGTATGTATGTCCAAATCTGCTTCACGTATTCATCAATGATTGGAACAAAGAAAGTGCTCAGAAAGAATTAGCAAACCTTTGGATGTTACCGAAGATTCTTCAGGAGGTGCGACTTCGTGTCCATTGCCTCCAGCGACGAGGTTTTCGATCTTGGACGCGAGATCCACAGGGACCGACAACACTTCATCGACTGTCGAACAGAGCAAACGTGAGCAAGAGCCCCGTCGATTGTTTAAGAAAATAAAAAACGCACCAAGGGTTGTAGGAGAGAGCGGCGAAAGCAATTCTCCAACCTGCGTATTGTCGTCGCTCCAGGGAGACAGAACCGAACTGCTAATATTCTCCGAGACCGACCTGTGTATGACTGACACAAACAGGTCAGCGCTTACAATTACCAGTGGAAGAAAAAAGAGTTGTAACTTACTATCGGGGATTTCGATCTTGTGGATCTCCGTCGTGCCATGGTGTGTGCCACTCCCATTCCCATTCCCATTGAAAGCCTCCGTCTCCACCTCAACCTCAGCCGTGGCCACATCTGCATCTTCAGCCAATTCGCCAGAAGGGGATACAATCTGTTCGGCGCTCTCTGGCGCTATCGTTTCACCATTGGCCAACGATTCCGGCGCAATGACATCGGAAGGTGCAAGATCTTCGGCGGTCGGCTCCTCAACAACAGGCGCCTCTGGCGGCGCTTGTTCTTCAGCTTCTACAGGCAGCACTTCAATCGGGTGTTCTGCCACAGCAGGAACTTCAACGGAGGCTGCTTCACCAGGGTCGGCTGCGGAAATGTCATCCGTAACGACGACAGATTCCAAAGGCGCAACCTCCACAGAAGGAGCATCGATTGTGGGTGTGTTTTCGACGACGGACTCAGAGACGCTGGCGAGAGGAGTTTCAGTTTGTGCGGGTGCTACGTCTACAGGTGTGGGTCGGTTGATGTCGTCGTTGGTTGGAACATCCACAACGGCTTCAGACGGTGCTGATTCTTCGACCGTGTCTTCGACGACCTCCTCAACGTGAGGCGACACTGGTTCTTCGCCTAGGTGAGTAGAATCGACAGCTTCCTCGACGCTGATGGCTGGTTGTTCTTCGGTTGTGGCAATCACAACTTCACCATTTGATCCTGCGACGACTTCTTCCTCGACGAGCGCTGGCGCTGGCGCGAATTCTTCGACAGGCTCATCGCTGACGATGGTCACGGGCGTGATCGAATCAGAAGGAATGCGTTCGTCGACAGTCTCCGCAGCCGCCTCTTTCTCCAGAACGTCGGGTACGACAGGCACTTCCTCTTGGATGGACAACGGAGACGTGGGCGCATCTTCAACCGTCTCAATAACTGGCTCATCGGCGACGACAACTGCGCGTTCGCTGCTCGATCCTTCGACAGAAGGTTTGACTTCCTGGGGAACGGAGGAGGATATTTCGACATCTTCGGCGACATTCTCGGGACTGGCGACAGGCGCATCGACGACACTGGAAGCTGCCTCTTTAACGGACACTTCTTCACTAGGTTCCGATATGGAATGTTCGTTTGTTACAGCGACAGAGTCCGTTGTGGCCTGTGCTAAAGGTGCCTCGGCGGCGGGTATCTCGATTGATGGCTCGGAAATGTTGGCGAGAGGTGTCTCCGTCGGTGGTTCGACATTCACAGGGAGTTCTGAGGAGATCTCGCTGGCTAGAATTTCCACTAATTCTTCAGGCAGAATTCTCTCTTTCACCTTCTCGTCATCGACCTCCATTTGTACTTCGTCCGGATGATCCTGGATGACGTCGGCCGTCGTCTCTTCGGGGCTGATAGGCGGTTGCTCGTCGACCATTGCAATCGTGGCATTTCCGTTCGGAGCTGCGACTTGTTCTTCTTCGATGAGTGCTGGTTCGACAACGGCTTCTTGGATAAGTTCCTCGTTGGGGATGGTCGCGGGGCAAGTAGAATCCGAGGGGGTGATATCTTCGACGACAGCATCAGCCTCCTCTTTCTCTAGGACATCAGAAACGGCGGATGCGGCCTGTGTCTCCTCGACGAGAGCTGCGCTGACATTTTCTTGAACAGGTTCCTCGCTGACGATGGTCTCGGGGCCGGTAGATTCTACGAGAATGGGTTCTTCGACAACCTCCGAAGTCTCCTCTTTATCCAAAATATCGGGTACGACGGGCGATTCTTGGACGGGTAATCGGGCTGCATCTCCAACATTCTCGACAACTGACTCTTCGGCAGCGACGTTGATGCTTTCGTCCTCCGTGGGAATGTCTTGTTCGCCAGGGGCGTTTTCGGCAGTGACGGCGACTGGCGCATCGACGACGTTGGTGACGTCCTCTTCTAGGCTGGGCTCTGTGATGACCTTGTCGTCGACGACAGGTTCTTCGGTGGCAGATGCTTCAACAGAAAGTTGCTCAACCGTTTCCTCTGCAGATGTCGAAGCTTCACCAGCAACGCCCGCATTGTTCTCCAAAGTGACGACGGGCGGCTCGGAAGAAGATTCGCGCGTAGGCTCGACTAATGTTGACGCTGCAACAACAACGGGCTTTTCTTCCTCTTGGGGTTGCGCTACGTCGACGAGAATAGAGTCGACCTCACCGGCGGTGTTATCGACAGCAGATGAAACTGGCTCCTCAACAATTTCGGGAACGCTTTCCTGTACCTCGACATTGTGTGGCTCGTTGTGGTTTGCTGGCTGTTCGACAACTTCATCATTGACGACAGTTGGTTCCTCGCTGATAATGGTCGTCGGAGCGATAGAATGGGAGCGATCTTCAACATTTTTCTCACTGGCCTCTGTCTCTAAGGCATCGGATACCGGCATTTCTTCCTGGACGGGTAGTGCAGAGGTAGGTGAATCTTGCAAGGTCTCAACAGGTAGCTCTTCAACAGTGACTCCTGTAGATTCGATACTGTCAACGTCCAAAATGGTTTCTCCGGCAGCTGGTTGAACCTCTTCTGCAGAAGGTGCGGAAATCGCGTCCACTCCGACGTTCTCAACATCTTGATCGGTGTTGGCCGACGTGTCCATGGCTCTGGATGAAAAGTCTTCAGAAACTGGTTTGGTCTCAACGATGGGCTCTTCGATAGCATGACCTTCAACGGCCGGAGGTTCGATAAAGATTTCTTCGGTCTTGACTTCTGTACAAGGCTTATCAGAAAGAAAGAAAAAGGCAACCACCGTTGAGAAAAGACGCTCACCCTCATCAGCTTTGGCCTCGTCAACGGCCGAGGAGGAAACATCCTCTTGGGACAGCATTATTTCGATCGGAGCGTCCGAAAGTTCGGGTTCACTAACGACAGCGGTCGAGACATCGATAGCCTCTGCCTCACGGGATGTTGCATCTTCGAGCTGTTGCTGACCTTCCTCGGTGTTATCCGACACTGGCGCTGGAATTGGAACTTCTCGGACATCCTCCTGCGACTCGGCCAGAATGACTGGCTGTTCGATTTTTTCATCATTGAGGACAACGGGTTCAAGTATGATTTCGTCGAGAGGTGCTGATTCAACCTGGGCATCTTGAATATGCTCCTCGCTGGCCATAGGTGGGGGTTCGACAGACTCTTCAAGCGAGGCTTCATGGATGACATCCTGGGTGTTCTCTTCATTGACAAGCTCTGGTATTTGGGATTCAAGTTCTTCCTCTTGAACGGACGCCAGAATTGTCGAAGTTTCGACGATTGGCTCTGTTGGAACAGCAGTGTCGTCGACTGAGGATGTATTGGAAGCGAGAACGTCGTCGGTCTTGTCCTGGTCACCTTCCTCGGCATCAGCACTTGAAATATCGGCGATAGCTGGAATAGTTGTTGACGCCGGAATCATTTCAACTGCGCTTTCCTCTTCGATGATGCGGTTCACGACAGCTGGCTCGTCTGTGACTGATTCTTCCACAATCTTCTCTGCGAGCACAACAGGCGCTTCGACAACGGGCTCTTCGAGAACAGCATCTTGGCTTTCCGCTGCTGGCTCTTCCTGAATCGGCTCATTGAGGACTGCTAACGCTTCCTGAGGCGGCAACTGTTCAATACCCGCGTCTTCAATTGTCACCTGCTCCAAGCTGGGTTGGTCATCAGTCTCTTGATGCATAGATGATTCAACAGGTTGTTCGATGACCTGTTCGTCACGAAGTGTCGATTCTGCAGCAACCGCTTCGGGGACCGACTCGGGCCTCTCGACAGCCGAAAGTTCTTCAACACTTGGGACAACGAGTGGCTGAGCAGCAGGCTCGTCAGCGACGGATTCTACGGTTGTCGGGTCGGTGGTTGAGGTCTCGATAGCGGTGCTCGACTCATCGACAACTGTCTCGCTAACTATTGGTTCTGTCACGGTCGGTTCGTCAACGATTGTGTCTACCACAGCTGGGTTGACTTCGGCCGCAACTTCTACTGAATCCAGTGGAGCAGCCTGTGTGTAGTCCTCATGTCGTTGTATGCTTGATTCCTCGATGATTGGGGTCTCGACGATTGCTTTCTCATCAAATTCATCGACGGCTACGTTTTCAACAGGACACTCTTTGACAGATGTTTCCACAGGTCCTTCGATAGCTTGATCTTCAACAATTGTTACTTCCTCATGAGGTTCTTCGGCTACCAAATTCTCGACAGATGGTTCTTCGTTGGTCAATGTCTCGACTGTCTCAGTAGTTGAAACTTCGACGATGGGCGCTTCAACAATCGGTTCGGCTATCTTCGATTCATCCACAACCTCAGCGTTTTGCTCGTCGATAGTCGGCTTCTCGATGACTAGTTCCGCGGATGGCTCTTCCACGGTCGGTTCGACGATGGACTGTTCTAACTCAGCGCTTGGTCCTTCAACAGCTACCTCATCGATGGTTGGTTCCTTCAGGCTTAGGGTCGAGTGTTCTGTAGCCTCTTCGACAACAGCGTCCACGATATTCGACTCCGCTATTTTTTCATCAACAGGCTCAGAGGACTCCTCGACAGCCGCCTCCCCGACCACTGAATTCTCGGCAATTGGTTCTTCTATAGCGAAAACTGGGATAGGATCCGCAGCCTGAATACTCTCCGGAATGATTTCCTCTGTAATTGCGCTGGACACTTCGACGGCGATTGAGTTTTGGTCTTGGGCAAGGGTCGATTCGAGTACAGTTTCTCCGAGGTCCTCGGCGACCATAGGCGTCTCCCCGATAGCGATAGACTTTTCGAGAGCAGAACTTTGTGAAGGGGCATCTTCGTCACGTTCTGCAGGAGGAAGTTCGATTTGAGGTTCGTCGATCGTTGGATGCTGGGCAGTTTCTTCCGGAACAGCCGCCTCCGCAGATGCGTTGGCGTCCACGTTGTATTCCGAGACTGACTGCTCTGTGACGGTGGGCTGCTCAACAAGCACTTCAGAGGCAATGACTGCTTCTGCATCTACCATAGTGTCAGACACAATCACAGCTTTGCACAAAAATATCCTTACCTGTGGCAGTTGGAGGTTCCGCGCTGGACATGTCAGAGCGTGTTGAGTCGACAAGAGGGTTCTCTTCAGCAGCAACAAATTCTGGCTGGACTTTTTCCTGAGCTTCTGTCTTGATGGGTTCCGAATCTGTTGCGGCGTGCTCAACAACATCGAGGGCAATCGAAGCTGCGATAGTGTCCACCGAAGGGACATCGTTGGCATCAACGACCTCTTCGACAACGACTGGCACGGGTTCTTCCTGGGAGGCAGGTTCGCCAGGTGCAGAAGCTTCTTCATGGACTTGGGAACTCGGCTCGATTATGATCGGCTCTTCGACGAGGACAGAGTCTTCGATGGAGTCAGAAGGAACAGCAATCGTCGTTGCAGTAATTTCGTCTGTGGTAGATACAAGATTCGCGGGGTCTTCGGCTGCATGGTCTTCGGATGCAGGTTGTATCATTTGGCCTGAGGTAGGAGAAGAATCTACGCATTAAAAGAAATTTCACGCTTCTCGCGGACAAATTTAATCATACCAGAGACGTCCACTGAAGCAAGGTGTTCATCACGAGTTTCAGGAATAACCTCTTCTTGCTCAACCTCTTCAAGAGAAGCATCTTGAGCTGCAGGAAGTCCCTGGTCGGCAGACGCTGGGGTAATGTGTGTTTCTGTGGCCTCGACACTTGGAGAAGCAGTGGCTATAACAATATAAGGTCAATAATATTTGAGAACGGGCGGATGGACAACACACCTGAATTTTGAACATCTGGAGAATGCTCCACGACGGTAAATTCCTCCGACTCTGCGTCATCGTGTTTAACATCTTCGCTGTGTTCCAAATTTCCATTGGTTGTAGCAGATGTCTCCTCTGTGAGATGTTCAATGGTTTGGTCAGTATTTGTCAGTTGGGGTTCGACGTCCGATGTTGGTAGTGCTGCTGCTGTCGCATCCTCTGTGGAAGTCAAAACTATCTCATCATCATTGGATACAGAGGATATAACTTGAGCGCCTTAGCAGTAATAATGAAGAATAAGATTTACGTAGATAAGTATATATTGTGCTACTGACCTGTATTGGTCGGAATAGAATCCGAGATAGATTCATCGTGAGACGTAGATTCTGTTATAGATTCAGAAGGTATTTCGACGGTCACACCATCTCCACCAGGCGCAACATTCCCAACGGTGGCGGTATCAGCCAAATCCGGTTCGACGATATCGTTGGCCTGCTGGCCTTTTGCCTCTGCTAGAGGATCGCTTTGTACGACAGCCGTCTCAGGTTCAATAGGGACTGGTTGTACAACCGTTTCGGGCTGGATAGCGACCGGTTGTTCTTCTATGGATTCTACGACCGTTATCGACTCCCTGGTGGATGGATTATCGACAACTTCGGCAGCTACAAAAAATACTTAAGCATATACTCAATCGCCTGATCAACAAGGAATACTCACAATGTATCTCAGGTTTCGTGTCTTCAGCTTCAACAACAGGCTCCGTACTTGGCTCTATCACGACAGCGACCTCTGGAATGTCAACATTGTCTGACTCTGTGACAACCTCGCCCACCGGCGCAATCGACGCCTCTTCGAGAGCAGTAGCAGGTTCTTCCGCAGGTGGAATTTCGACTACTGTAACGGGCTCGGCCAGGGATTGCGAGGCAACTGCAGCTTCCTCGATGTTGCTTTCATTTGTAGCGACACCGGCCGCGGTTTCGACCTCGGGGGCAGCTGCATCTTCAATAGCGGGTCCTGAAAGGCGTACTTCGTCCTCCACAACTGAAGCGATGATAGGTTCAGACTCGGTGATGTCTTCCTTCGGCTCAGGCACGTCAACGCTCTCCGCTGTGCCTTCGACGAGAGTTTCCGCAACTGGCTCGGTCGCAGCTTTAGGCACAGTGACCTTGGACTCCGCAGCAGATGTAACATCTTCAGCAACGATTTCAAGAGAATGAGGTGCGCCATCAGACACGGTTTCGGCACTTGAAGCGGGTTCCTCTGGGCTAGACTGTAAAATAACACCGTCGTTGACAGCGAGCTCGCTCGTGGTAATGTCAGCGTCAGCAGCAGACTCTGTGGCAGGCACAATGACCTCTTCGACAGTTGGCGCGACATCTTCGGGTATGGATTCAACGACGCTGGGAGTTTCAGCAGCTTGCGAACTCTCATCCTTGACAGTGGCCGGCTCGACAACAGGTTGCACAGTCTCGCTTTGCTGTACGATCTCATCCATGGGCTCCACGTTTTCGACATCAACTGCAGCTGCACTCTCTTCGACGGCTCCGAATTGGAGAGATTCGTCGCGAGCCACAGGTATTTCATCAACGACGTCTTTCGCAGAAATTTCGGCGGCGACGGTTTCGGGAACAGATTCAAGCACAACGGGCGCCTCCGAAGGTGGTACGCTCTCCTCTTCGCCTGACGGAGAGATAACGGGTTCGTCTTGGGTCTTTGATTCTTCAGGCACGTCTGCCGCTGACCCGACTGCGACCTCTACATCATGGGAAGGAGCGCTTTCAAGTTCGATAGCAGCTGGCTCTGCGATAGGTATAGCTGATTCCTCAACGACTTCTTCGGCAACATTCGTCATGTTCTCTGCCTCGACGACGGCTGGAATATCTGGCGACACGTCCTCTGCAGCAGGAGCCACGTCAACGACGTGTTCAGCGGTTTCCGGTACGACCACTTCCTGAATCTCAACTGCTTCTGTAGGAGGAGCTTGTTCCTCGACCTTGACTTCATCCTTGGGGGTGACTTCTTCCTCCGCAACTCCTTCAACGACGGCTGTGGCTTCGGTCTCGACTCCGACACTCTCGGCTTGTGGTTCGACCTCTGCGACGGGCGGTGCGGCCTGCTCAGGTTCAGGAGCCAGTGTCAATTCTTTCGCCTCGATTTGTTCTGCAGGGACGACCTCGTCCACAGCAGCAGTGACGACATCAGCAGCTGGCTCTTTGTCCGCACCAGTCTCCTCGACCACCGGAATCTCCTCTTTCGGCGCAACGATTTCCTCTGTTTGAGCATTTGCGGCACCGTTGACGCTCGGAATCTCGCTAGGAGCAGCGATGTTGGTTTCTTTCACGCCAGCCGGCTCCTCCGAAATGACACCTTCCTCTGCGCTAGTTGCAACTACAGCGACGGTGGCCACTGCAGCGGTAGCAGCGACCGCAGCAGCGGCGGTAACGGCGACCTCGGCCTTCGCCTCAACAACAGGTGCCTCCTGGACTTTGCTCTCTTCGACCTTCATTTGAACAGGAGCCTCCTCAACGACAGGTTTCTGCTCCTCCACTTTCTTGCCTTTCGAAACAGAAGCCTGCGGCTTGACCTCCTCCTCGATGAGCTCGCCCATCTCGCCGACTTTCGGCGAATTATCGCGCTTCTTGCCCTTCTGCGAGTTCACAGACGAACTGGACCCTGTACGGGAAACGCTCCAGAAGTTGAAGCGTTTCTTGCCAGATACGGAGAACGAAGGAGATGCGGGTCTCGCTGTCTCGGGTGCAGGCGTAGATACGACGACAGGGGTGACGACAGGAGCTGGCGGAGGTGGTGGTGGGGCCTTGACGGTGTAGACTTGCTCGAGAATGAGCCACTTCAAGGTCTTCTGTGATTCACCCTCGACAACAGGACCGTACAGCAAGGTAGGCACGAGAGTTGATTTAAACTTGCAGATGATGAATGTAGGCCAAGTCGATGTGAGAGGATCGAGGAGCGAGTCACTCCAGAAATCGATGAATGCCTCGTCGAATTGTACGATTTCCAACTTTGAGGCTTTGACGACTGGCTTCGTCTCCTGGGGTGGAACATCCGCGGCTTGAGCGGTTCCTAGTACGCCATTCTCCGAAATCGAAAGGCGAGGTACCTCGATGCTCTTCCTCGAGCCTTTCATGCGCTTGCTGGATTTCCTCGAGAGCGAGACCGGGTTAGGAGGGACGGTCTTCTCAATATCGGTATCGAATAGCGTTGAGACGAGAGGCCCGATGGCCGGGGTGGAATCGAGGAATCCTGACGAGGAAAACTGGGCCCAGTCGCTGCCAATATCGCTGATGACGAGAGGAGAAATCGGCGTGGAGACGACAGGCTCCGACATGACTCTCTTATGCTGACTAGTCGACGCGACTGGCGGTTCTTGATTACCCTCGGAGAACGATTTCTTCATGGGCGACGTCTGCAGAAGAGTGAACGTGGGCGATTTCGCGTCTTGAGACTTCGCTGCACGCCCGTCGGGGATGATGGAGAGGAAACGGATCGTTTCATCCGCGAAGATATTGCTGAGAGGCGATGGATTGCTGCCGTCCTTCGAGGCAGCTGTAATTTTCGCCCAGAGTTCGGCGAACTCGCCCTCGGCGACTTGAGTAGAAAATGCGTCGGCTAGCAGATTTAAGGGATGCATCTTCGACTTTGGCTTGAGGCTAGCCTTTGGGAATTCGATTTCGATGCGCACGAAGAGGGCATCGAATACTGGCGTCGTGAATCGCGGACGAGGGAGGAGTGGGAGGTCCGTTGCAGGAGATGATAATCCTCGGGTATATGGGTATGTGCGGACGAGTTCGAGTAAGCGAACTGGCATCCGTTGATCGACAGATTCATCCCTTTGTGATAAATGTTTTATGAGAATGGTCGTCTTTCACAGAAGATCCCAGCTTACCTGATTCGAGCCAGGAAAATGTGCTCCAGCATTCGACCTGTTCGCTCCCACCTCGCGTAAAAGGAGGACCAGTCATCTTTGTCTTCAACACGTCGGGCAGTCAACAACCACAGCCCGAACATCTTCGAGAGTTTGCTTCCAGATGTGCTGTTAGCTTCGGCATGTGCGGCGAGAGAAGAGAATATCTCAAGCGTCGCAGTTAGTAAATCTAGGTGCGCTGGAGGCAAATGCGGCGCAAGCTTCTCCGAAAATGCTTTCGGAGGGTATTCGGCTGCGGCTTCTGCATCAAGGAATGCTTTGTACCATCCGTCATCGGTCCCAAAGCTATCGCCTTCGATTTGAAGGTGGCGTAATCCCCAACGAAGGACGGCAGCAATGTCATGCGGAGAACGCGAAAAGTGGATTTCCGATTCGAAAAGAGATGTTGGAGAGGTCAAGGAGGACGGTGAGGCTACGGTGTCGGAATTCTGTAAGTTCAACGAGTTGATGTAGCGTGAAATGATTCGTCGTTGGACATCCGCAGATGATGAATACCAATGGGGGTGCATAATCCCAAGGGTTTCTAGGCCTGTTAATATTCCGTCGTCAGCGTTTCGAAAGTATTCTAGGGCATATAGTCACACATACCTCGAGTTGTGATAGCTTTCGAGCATGCTTGAATGAGTACAAGGGCTTCTAATGGATTCAAACGGCGTTGACCGATGACAGCATCGCTGAGAAGGCCCTGGGTATCGAGGTCGGTGTCGGACAGAAACCCAAGCTGGCGAGACGCAAGTTCCTCTTTCGTCTCGCGAAAGTTGAGAGAGAGATGGGGAAGATTATCGAGCTTCCTCTGGTTGACTTCCGGAGAAGATGGACGCGACTTCCCGCGAAACAGGGAAAATCCGATTTCCTGTCCATTCGTCGTCTTCGGCGGGTCGAGTTCCAAAAAGTGGTTGGCACTGGGAGATACATTGGGCGAGACGGCTTCAAACCTTCCGTCGAGAAGTTCTCCGGGGGCTAATGTCGTTGGTGACGTTTCCTTATCCTCCTTCTTACGTCCAAAGACCTTGGACAAAAAGGAGTGCATCGCGTGGCCCTGATCTACAGGATAGTTAATCAATTTCGCGTGGAATAAGGCCTCGACGTGTTTGGGTGAACTCACAAGCGATGTGCGATGTCCTCAAGCCCTAGGACGATCCCAGCAATGTGTGTGTTCGTCGTGGATCAAGATTCCGAGGGCCAGGAGGTTGCCTGCAGGCTGCCACGTGCAGTGTACTCGGAGTCTATGGCGCCATTCAAAAAAAGCATCGGCCCGAGGACTTTGTTACCACTGTCAATCCGTCTGGATAGGATTTGATGCCTTCTTTCTGATTGGACCCAAGGGCTTCGGAGAGTAGGCTCGCATTGTGATGGCACGAAGCACTAGGTGAGCCTGAGATCGATATATGTAGCGTCAACTTATGCCTCAGTACGAGTAGGGACGCTGCGATGCGACACTGGAGCGCTACGAGGGACCAGAATTCCGGCTAGAACTACCGATGTATTCCAGCGATCCAATTTACGAGATACTCGTGTCCGAAGAGTGAATTCGCTTGAATGCTCCAGTCCTCAAGGCAGCGCTAGCTATAGTCTGTTGACCCTATCAGGAAAAGAAAGCTGGATTGATGAAAGGGAAGCTCGAGAATCGTGATCAAGGACGATAAGAAGATAACATCGACGTTGGCAGTAGGGCGTTAAGAGGATTCCAAGTTATACGAAAATAGTGAGCGTTTGTTATATCTAATCACCTGCGGAATTCTAATGATATTTTCTTCGTCCCGACAGGTAATATGCGGGCGGGCCCGCTAATGAGCGCCAGGCAGCCTTTTATAGATCTTTGACCCATATGAATTCCCTCCGGCCTGTCATAGTCGCCCAAAAGCCGATTTCTGCTGCATAGTGGCGCAGAGACAACTCAGCGCTCGTTTCTCACTATTTTACTGTATCAAAAAATTCGGTTCTTGCGCAGATATAAAGTCAGACTTTGCCGTCACAACCACAACTCTGCGTGGACTCTTTCACGCACATCATTCTACTCGAAACACATCACGCCCTGTGGGTGGGATCGCGAGCGCTCAAAATATGGCCCCAGCCTGTCTGTATTCGGGAGGTCTTTTCCCTCAGCATATGCCAGCGATACTCGTATGATATCTCCTTTGCCCTCCATGAACTTACATACGCTCGTTTTCTCGACAGTGCTCCTTTGATCGTTGTATGTTGTGAGCAACCCGGACACTAGCCCTCGCATACGGCGCATACTCTTTCCATTGGATTGATTTCTCCCGAGTCCCGAGATCTGCTGATAGTTGATGGAAAGATCGACGCGTCGCTCGATGAACAATCTCTTTGACGTAGATTGGCAGCCGTGAGTTAGCTGCGCGGGTACATATTCGGTTTGTTCCTCTGTTTCATTCTTTTCGGTGGTCCTTTAAGCTTTGTTTCTTATCGAGTATGTTCTTCCTAACGTCCTATTTGGCTCTCGCAATTGCGCACTACCTTCTGCTATTCTGCAACGGTCAAACTACACATACTGTAGAAATCATTCTAATTCATTCACCGTTTCATGACAATAACTCATCTACTTTTACATTAGGTGACCGTTGGACAACTAGGAAGTTTTTACGACCCTCCACAGTTGTTAACAGGAGTCAACGATACCGTCACATTTATTTTCGCGGGGTAAACCATCCTTGGTGGTTCACGTTCTTTTCACGTTCTTTTATTCATCATGTTCTATACTCCAGAGATAACCACACCGTTACGCAGTCCAGTTTCGATAATCCCTGCTCTCCACTTGCTGGTGGATTTGATAGCGGCATCGTGATCAATAGCAATAGCAATAGCTCCAATGCACCGAGCCCGATGTGGACTATCCGTATCACCAATTCTTCTGAACGTGAGCTTTATTCCGACGAAATTCAAGAGACGTTTCAGTATCATTTCTTCACCAGCAATTTATTTTCACTGCGAAACCGGCGATCATTGCAAGGACGGGATGGTTGGGTGTGTCTACCTTCGTTCCATCTCCATTATCCCATTTCTATATCGCTGGACTGACGAAAACTAAACAGGGTAATCAACCCTCCTAATAACCAAGCATTTATGCAATTTCAAAGTTCTGCGATGATTGCAACTCCATCAGTGCGCATTTGCGGTTCTAAATGAGATATTTCATCTGTTGACCTGAGCTGGCAGCTGACTCCTACTGTGGCTTTATCTGGCATCGGTGCTGTAGCCACGCAAAGTCCTATCACACCGACACCTGCCGCTCATCCGACTCCAAGTCCAAGTCCAAGTCCATCAAGCGCTGCCTCCGCGTCTAGTCGTCTTTCTTTTCTGGGCGTCATGATAGCCGCGGCCATTGGGGGAGCTTGCCTTTCAATGCATAGTTTATAGATTGTGCTTTTTTGGCTTGTATATTTATTCTGTATCTTCCCCCAAGCGTCGTGATTAAATGATAGGCCTGTTAATTTACTACTCACGATCGTTCTAAATTGGACTTGGAGGAAGATTGAATCAAGTATTGGCAGTCAGTTGATTCGCCTAAGCCGGGTCATTCGTTTGACACTCATTTTGCCGCATCGATTAAATATGTATACATTGCGCGAAAATCAAAGTCTCGACGTTTGATTCTTGAACTTCGAACGCTGAGCCCGTTGACGCGTTCGGCGAGAAACTTGGCCGCACCACTCGGAGTTTCAAGCGGTATTCAATACCAGCCGCGATCGGCTTCAGATGTTTTTCGACATTCAAGTTCATCATTGATCAACCGAGTCTCCTTCCACATTAACCTTCCGATATTACAAGGCGATGCAGTAGCGGGCCCTGAACACTTTCGGACCCAACGGGATGGGAGAGCCACGGCAGGTTTTTATTTACCCATACCAGGATAATCTTAACCCAATCTCATCCTATTTTTTCCCTCTGCAGACAGGCAGAATGCGCCAGATGGAGCTTTCATACTCGGCGCAAACTCATAGTTATACATGAACACTATTCGCCTGAAGTCCGAGCTCAGCTACATATACAACTCGTACAGTCAGCGAGAGCACTTCCCATGATTTGCATTTGGCAGCTCGGAACTTGTGAAAATCAGTCATGATGAGAAGAAATCTTGCCGGTAAGCACTTCGGTCGCACAATCCAACACATTCTGATTCTCTCCTCGATCATCAGAGTCTACCAGATTTATCAATTCATTTTGTTCATCCAACGAAATGCGTGGATATTAGGCTGTGTTATCGATACTTTTGGAGATGCGCAGTATTCTATATGTCACCTGGTGTCCCGACGTAATCCTCAGAAATAGGTCAACGCAGAAGCCGCTCTTGTCGCCGGACAGTCATAAGGTGTGCAGCCACTCTCTTACATGCATCACTTTCTCAAAACGTATCATCTCCAGTCGGTGGGATCCCGAGCGATCGAAATATGCCTCAGAACGCCGTATTAGGCCCTTAAACGACCACGGTCACCTCTACTTGTGATCCTGTTCCCTCGCCAAAATTAACTCGCAACCAAGCCGTTCTGGTGGTTAGTATCTACGCTGGACGTCGCCTGCGCATTTCTTGGCATAGTCTCGCCAAAATACTTCGCTTTGCACTGATTACCTTCGTCCAGCGAAGTCATCCTGTATCCTCTAGTGGTGCAAACATTTTGGATGATAAATATCAGCCTCGCCGAAAGCATTGATAGGATCTGACGCCTTGTCGAAGCTGCATCATCCCCCATTCACACACCGTGGCACTTACGGTTTCGTGCCGAGGTACATAATTGACATGCGCCGCCGCCCATCCTTTTCGTTTCTCTTCCCAGACTCTCTTCGTTGGCAGTAATCTATGCGACCCCGTCGAGGATGGTCTTCATGGATTTGGCTCTTTTCCTGATCATTTTGAGCAACTTTCTGCTGTTGTCCACTGGTCAAACCACCCACACTGTATGTCCGCCATATCGCCCTTCCTCATTTGCCTGCAGTTAATGATTGCCAAATTATTTCGTTGCATTAGGTGACCGTTGGGCAGCTGGGAAGCTTTTACGACCCTCCAGAGTTGTTGACAGGAGTCAACGACACCGTCACATTCGTTTTTGCTGGACCGTACGTCTGTTATCCTCCAACACCCAACCTAGTCTCTTAACTTTCATCTCCCTCAGATTTCATACTGTCACACAGTCTACCTTGGACAACCCATGCGTCGCACTTGCTGGAGGTTTTAATAGCGGGGTAGTTGGACGAGGCACGAATAACACCAACGCACCGACCCCGACATGGACAATTCGTATCACAAACAATACTGAGCGTAAGTACCATTTTCAGAGAGTCGAGATACGACCAGGCATCTCATCACCAGTTGACCAGCCATCTACTATTTCTGCGAAATTTCGACGCCTACTTCTCACTGCGAATCCGGTATGGTGGGGTAAGTCTTCTATGATTATACTCCTCGATCACGATCGCACCGATGGATCATGAAATCGCAGTGTGATCAATCCCTCGGATCCCGAGGTGTATATGCAATTTCAGAACGCCGCGAAGGCTGTAACTGGAACTCCAAGTGTATGTCCTATACTCAAAGTTTCATCATAAGTTTCATCCATTAATCAGACAAACATATAGCCCACGCCGACTCTGATTTTGACCGGTATCGGTGCAGCAGCCTCCCAAGGTCCGATCACTCCATCACCTACCCCAAGTCCAAGTCCAAGTCCAAGTCCGAGTTCAAACACACCAGTACCTGTCCATAACTCCCATCTGGGCACTATCATCGGCGCAGCCGTAGGTGGCGCTTGTGGTGGCATCCTCATAGTGGCAGCACTCATCTGGTGGCTTGTGCATCACAAAGCTCAAAATGTCGCAGAGTCTCCTGCGAGCGACGATTCTCATTTCTTCCGATACGACCCAGGTCCCATCCGCGCCCGCCGTCCGAGTGAAGCCTTCGTAGCAGCGAAAGCAATGGAAAATTCCGTAGTAACGGCGTTCCCTTTACCCAATGGAAGCTCGTCTCCTGAATCCACTACTCCGTTAGCCCCCAATCGCAGAGCAAGCATCCCACCTGTGAATGTTGTCCCGCCAGGCGGTGTTCGACCGAAACCCTCTAACCACACTCTCGACCGGCAGTCATCGATGCAGTCGACACTGGCAAGCCCGGTGGTGACGGAGCACTCGAATGTCAACATGCAAGCGCTCGCGAACGAAGTAGCGGCCGTCCTGTTGCGTACGCCGTCCGCGAGCAATCTGACCAATACAAACAGCAGTCTCCAAAGCCCCGCGGGTGTGCAGCCACATCCATACAAGCGGATGGGGCTGCATACTGAGGATCCTTCGAACACGTCGCATGACCATCCGCCAGCGTACCGCACAACAATGGGTACTCCCTCAGATACTCTGCGAACCAATAGATCTTAACTTATTTGTGCACATTTCTTACGCTTTCCACTCCCTATAACTCTTTCACCACCCAATCTACACCATTATGACTATCGCCCCCCGTTTTTCCCCGTGGAAGATGTCTTTATAATATGTATCTCCTACCGTTTTCGGCTCACATAGTTTGTATTGACGCTATCTATGGGACAAGCACCCCACGCACCTGTTGTACCATCTGATTATCATCGCTGATGTCCAAACTAACCCACTCATGTACCGCTTTTCCTCCGTGGACTGCTACCATATATCGCGCACCTGTGCCAACTGTCCTCAGGTGTACGATATGGTCATTGGACTTATTCTCACATTCCACGTCTCAGGGGCGGCAGTGTTCAATGTATTCTTGATGTCACTGACACTATCTCAGCTCAGCAGCTGGAGCTACTCGTCCTTCCCATCTTAAAACATCATGAGAAGACAACATGCATATATGGAGCGTGTCGGTGAGATAGCGAGCAATGCGCCCTCCCATGTCAGCGTTGGCGCCACTGAGGCTGTCGGAAACAAGTCCTATGTATAACTTACATATCTTGCCGAGACCGACTGAGAGCAGTTTATTCAAGATGATATCCCACATGAGCGCTAAAAAGGCCTTATTTCCGAGAAGTGCAAGAGAGGACACACATAATATACACATGCTGTGCAACAGCTCCTATAACATGTAAACATATCATAAAGCCTCCAAATCCACCATCCACATTTACTGAACGAGTCGACAAAGACACTGCTAAGAATAAAACATAAAGATCACTACATAGCGTAAAGAAATTTGTACCAACGAAACTGTCAATGATCAAACCGGTGCGGCCATGATAGATTTCCGAGGTCAGTCAGATGGTATAGACAAATGACACTGTTCAACGTCAATGGATCCCGCCCGCGACAGTCAGGCGAACGCTATGTAGTCACCCACGTTCACGAGTTGGGAGAGAGGGAGATTATCACCACCAATCGACTGGACCTATGTTCTTGGCGCACTCATTGTAGGAAAATAGTGGCGAAACGACGCCCATTAGAGCCCGCGCTTTGTCCAGGTGGTGGTGTTTCTGTAGTGATAGGATTACCAGGAAAGCCAGGAATACTAGGGATAATAGGGGTACCTGTAGTCGCAGATGTGGTCGTCGTCGTCGTTCCGGACGAAGTTGAAGATGTTGTTGATGAGGAATTTGCAGGAGCCGAACCTCCACTTTGTGTGCTCCCTGTACCCCCAACTTCAACACCTGTATCCTGCGAGGCCGACGATTTCTTCTTCGAACCGCCCACGGCGCCTCCAACGACAGCAGCGACGATGATGACTAGGAGCACGATCAGGGCGATGATACCCTTCTTCGTGCGGTAGAATGGCTTTCGCTTCGTCGGAGGCGGTAGCGCTATAGCGCTCGTACTCCGCCCATCCTGAGCGTATGCTTCCAGGTCGAGCCGTGAGTTCTGCCTCGAATTCGAGGCGGGCGGCGTTTGCACTACGGGCTTCTCTGCCAGGAGATCTGGATTATAACCATGCTACGGAAGAAAAAGATAAAAGCTAGTCAGCCTCGCAAAGAAATCAACGAGCACCATCTACGCATGGCTGATAACCGTCGTGAATCAGCGCCGGCCTCTACTCACCTGCAATTGCTTTTTGGTCGCAACTGGCGCTTCGGCCAGCAGACTTTCATCGTACGGTGATGCCATGGGCGAAGAGTGGACACCAATAACCGACTCCTGGTCGAATGCTGGTAGTGTACGTGGATGAGATGGTGTTGAAAGAGCCACTGTACAGCCTCACAAGAGGTGTGCGGCCTGTCTGGGTCCGACCTGCTCGGCCCTGCCAGTGTTTCGACGATGCATATGGCAGGTCAGGCACATTTGTTTTTAGATGCCCAGATTAGACTTGGTCTATGCACGAAACTTCCTTCGATTCGCTGCGCAAAGTGGGGCATGAGAAAGAAAAGTAGAGTATACATTGCTTTGTGGAAGCTGAGGATCGTTGAACATCGAGGTCAGAGAAAGAGATCATGTAAGTAGCATATGTTTTTTTCTATTTTCAAGTGATCGACATCATAAAGTGGTATCCTGGTCTACTAGAGGATGTGTTACCCACAGAAAAACTATTGCGAAGTCGATAACCAGAAAACGAGTATAACAATGCGAGTACACACCGTATTGTCCATATATGATATACTCGTTGCGGAAAAAGTGCAATGGTGAAAGAATAAACTCGTATCGTAATATTGTGCCCATCGTAACTAACCGAAAACCCAAAGAACCCAGAGAACCCAAAGACCCCGAAGAAATAGTTCTGACATAGTAATCCCCTTATAAGACCCGAAAGAAAAAAAGAAAAACCCAAAAGATCAAAGAAAGATCGAAACGTAGCTGTCGTTGCCCTTGTCCCCATGCCCCCTCCACTATCCCTCCGCGACCTTGTTCCTTCAGTGTGTCGTTTTTCATGAGTATATCAGGACGGTCGTGGTGCATGGGTGAGTGTGCACGGGTATTAGGCAGGTGGAGGTGTCATAGAAGGTGGAGCGAAATATGCCGGGCTCAAAATAGCAGACGGCTTATATGAAGCGTCGCGGCGAATGGGGTATCCTCTTGCAGCAAAGGTCGTAACCGATCCCGTCTCCGTCACAGTGCTCGAAGATTTCTTGGCTGACGACTCCGACTTTGTCGACGTCGCACTGGAAGTAGACGTGGGTGGGCTCGTCGACGTCGCAGGTGTTGAAGGAGTGCTCAAATCCCCTCTCGAACCGTCGTTGTTGCCCTTTTCACCACCAATCACACCTCCAACCACTGCGCCTACGATGACAAGTACGACAAGAACACTGAGGGCTATTCCACGTTTGGTGTACCAGAACGGATGCAGCGAAGAGGTAACCCTGAGCTTTGCGGGCGGTCGAAATTCGCCAGCATCGCGCCCCGAACGCGTTAACTTGGGATTAAAATCAGCCTTCCGTGCCGTAATTGGGTTATGAGCGAAGATAATTCATGAATGGGGGCGACATACCTCGATATCGTTCACGTCGGGCGACGGGGGCCGCTGGGGGCGAGAATTGGGCATCCGTCCGCCAGCGAGATGATGGTGGTCGAAGGGAGAAAGACGCAGACGACGTCGTCAAGCGTCAAAGCTTCAAGTAGTAAAATCTGGACCTGGTGCCTTTACAGGCCAACAAAGGGCGCTTCGGATCCCTGAGGTCCTCGTTCTTCTCTTGAAATTTCCTTTCGTTTCCCAGAAGGACTGACAGCATGCGTATAAGGCGATATATAGCAACCGCAAACGGCCCACGCAAGTCCGTTTTTCAACCCCAGCGGCACAGGGGCCCGCCAACCCAAAGGCGCATGGAATTCAGAAGAACGGTCCAAATAAACTCGCCTCGCCTAGTGCGCACCCTCGTTTCTTAGCGCTGTTTCATATCACAGAACCATAAGTTAGGCTTTTTTTGATTTCATAAGTAGGTGCTTCATAGAAAGTTAAGTAGAAAGAAGGACCCCGGAAAATACTGCCTAATGCGAACTTGAGACGGATTCAAGGCGAATTGTGATTTTACTCCACTATGTAAGATATGTTTTTCATCATTGACAAAAGACCCAAGAAAAATGTCAACGTGCAACACATTCGCCGAGGAAGTACAGGCGCTTATTGTGATAAAAACAGCATCGCGGGATAAGAAAAAAGGGCGCGTACAAGAAATTCGAACATTTCGCTGCAAGAGACTGAGAATGAAAGAGTCGAAAGGAACAGTGTGAAAGTCTGCAAAGGGCGCAGGTAGTGGATCGAAACAATCACTGACAAAAAATCACTCAAAGACTCGACGACCGACGGGCGCTTATTGCGTAGGCTGACGCTGACCACAATGCGGGAGTTTTTTACAGGTTCTTTTTATCTTTCCCTCAAAGCCGCCGTGTACAAATTACTCTCGCATAGGACATAGCTTAGGCCGAGAAATGGAAACTTAGAAGGCGGCGGTTTGTATGTGAGGGACTGCGAAAGCGAACTGTAAATTTACTCGATAACTCTTGTCCAATTAGTCTGAAGAAAAATCAGTGGACGGTGCGTGTAGTCTCCTTCACATAAATTTCGGGGTCCCCTACTCCAAAACCGAACTTAAGGATATCTTCCCGATCTCTAGGTGTCCCATGGGCAGTCTGTCTGCGCAACATACCACCGCCCTTTCTGACAGGCTTCTGCTAGCCGACATATCACCGTCAATTGATTCTTCGAGGTTGTGAAGCCGTAAGCACAGTTGCTTTGGGCATCGGGCACGAGGTCGGGCATGCGCCTGCCGTTGGATTCGAAAAAAGAGGGCTCTCGACGAATTCGGAACAAGCTTTTCGCAGATCGTTCCAAGTCGGGAGAGCAACCATGGACGGTGTTCCCTGCCATGTTCACTGTGGTTCACAGCGTCAATGATCATCAGTTGTAGGGCCGCCACCTTCAACAACAGCGAACTGTCGAACCTGGGAGATAAAGGGCCTAGAACATGCATGTTTGGGTAAAGATCTTGGACCTGAGCAAGTTGCTCAAACCGATCATTAAAAAAATCCTTTCTTTTGGATATATAATACTGAATCGACGGTGGAGAAGACTCCACCGGCACGCTGGATTGATTCTCCAAACATCTGG
Organism: Pholiota conissans; assembly: GCA_015484465.1. Classification (NCBI taxonomy): domain Eukaryota; kingdom Fungi; phylum Basidiomycota; class Agaricomycetes; order Agaricales; family Strophariaceae; genus Pholiota; species Pholiota conissans. The sequence goes on from MU155140.1 coordinate 139,276, forward strand.
ATGGACGTCCTTCACGGATGCCTAGATGCTGGGTGCATTGTGCGAGCTTCTGTTGGAGTAGGCTTATTCGCCGGACTAGAGTTATTTTTTATGGCGACCTCGAAGGGGGCATAAAACTAAAACGCCGTGTAGCACATGATATCCTAACGGCGAGCGCTCGATATCACCTTCTCGACGGCTATAGAATAACCGCACCCCGCTCACAGACGGAGATCAGGCAAGCCCTCTGCGACGGTGTGAGGAAATGTCCCAAAATTCTCAACACAAGGCTTCCGCTTCTTAACGCAGCAGGCTCTCTGTTTAACCTGAGCCTGGATTCAAGGGTCTCCGATTTTATTACGGCCAATAGAGTCGCGTAGCAAGTGCTCGGGTAGAAATGAATGTACGTAGCCTCCTCGAGAAGGATGGATGGAGTCTTCCATAGATGAGACGATGTTACGTGGGCTGCATAACGGATGCAGGCGCTGCAATCTGTATCAGAGACCCTAGTTTGTTAACCTGGAAATGAAAAATGAATTGAGGTTTGAGGGTTGTGAACAAGTTGCGCGACGTACTATTGAAATGAACTCCAGAATGCGGCTAAAAATCATATATTCATTAATGTGAAAGATAAAGTTTTGCGGAATGCTTCTTAATACAACAGTTAGCGTTCAATGTAGTACAGCGCGTCTCTCCTCGCCTCCGATACCGCTACTACAGTCTACGCGAACTTTCAGCGGTAAATAACGATGCGACCGACTTTTGGCTCTAAACTAGTAAAGAATAGACTGTTTAAGCTACTGACTGTTCGTGTTTAATTCCTTAAAGTTTAGAGAATTGGTGGACCTCCTGGGCGAACTCGAGGTTCCTCGCGAGGAGACGCGGCGCTTAACGCAAGAAGGCATGTTTTCCCATCAGCGCGTTCTTCCAAATTCCCACAGATTCAAAATCAAGATAAAAAGAAACCTTTAGAAGAATATTCCATAATAATAATTCTTCCAATCTCCCTGCTAAATACATAGATGTTTTTCTGCTAGCACAAATGAGTATTGAAGGAGTATCAATATCAAGGGTCGAAACTCGAAGCGGCGCAACGGCATTTGCCATGATGGCGCATCAGACAAATCACATGACGCGGCCTGAGCTATTCTGACGCTGGAGTGATTCTCTGTTCTGAACCATATCGCATGAGAGTTCTTTCCACTTTTTCACCCTCTATATTCCATTGCGAATCGTATATATCGATATCTATATTTCAAAGTACGAGGAGGAAGATACGCAAAATGTCTACATCAAAATCAGTCGAGCCAGCGACACCAGAGCGAACACAGGAGCTTTTAGAATCACTCTCCGAGATCAGGGCGCGGGTAAAAGCCGCGGCGGAGGCTTCCGCTTCACCGACGCTGGTGGCGGTATCGAAAATCAAACCAGCGTCGGATGTACTTGCGTGTTACCAACATGGTCAACTGGATTTTGGCGAGAACTATGTGCAGGAATTGGAAGAGAAGGCTCAGGTGGTACGCTGCCAGAATCATATATATTCGGTATAGATTTCGATGTAATTGATTATATTGCAGCTTCCAGCGGATATACGATGGCATTTTATTGGCACATTGCAATCTAACAAAGCCAAAACGCTAGCTGGTGCGTGATACCGTGATTGCTACCACTCTCTGTCGTTCAGTTATTCAATATCATCAAGCAATCCCAAATCTATGGAGCGTTCAAACACTAGGCTCAGTCAAAGCAGCAAACGCGCTGGAAAAAGCTCTCCCAGCCGATCGCACGCTACGGGTCCTGATCCAAGTCAACACCTCCGGCGAAGGATCTAAGTCCGGGATTCCACCATTAACATCCTCATCCACCCTCGACGACGCGGAACTTATCCTACTAGCCAAACATGTCGTGGCAGAATGCCCCAGGCTCCGCCTAGAGGGACTCATGACCATCGGCTCCCTAGAGCTCTCACTAGAGGCATCAGAAACGGAGAAGAACGCCGACTTCGAGAGGTTGAAAGAAACTCGGGATGTGCTCGACAAGTACCTACGGGAGGCCTTCCCAAGCGAGACGAGTAAATGGGGGGATCAAACGTCTGGCAAGCTTCTGCTGAGTATGGGCATGTCAAGCGATTTCGAAGCGGCTTTGAAGGCTGGGAGCGATATTGTGCGGGTGGGGACGGGGATATTTGGTCAGAGGCCGAAGAAGGCAGCTCCACAATAGAGAAAAAGACCCCATGTAGAAGGAGCGGGGAATCGGTGAGTTTCGTTCATCATCACCGCGTTCGTTAAATCAATTCATAGGACTCCATTCCAGTAGCTTATCGATTTTTGGGCGCTCTTGTAGAATAATAAAGTGATTTAAACACAAATCCAACATCTGTCTCAACGATTTGCAAACATGCGGCATTTCCTTCCCCAAAGGTATCCAACGAAATAAGCGCTCCTTCCATATCTGAACGCCCACCACCATCAGCAAGCATTTGATCAAAATAATCATCCGAGCCATCATGCGCTATTTATGCGCACGTCAGGTCAATTCTTCAGCACATCTATAAGACGCGCTTCTATAACCTCCATCGATTCCGCCAAGCCCCAGCATTGCACGCAACCTACACATTTATTTCTTCTTGGCGTCGTGCATCGCTATTAAGTCGACGGAACCAACTCGGTTTCTCGCTCATTGTTGTACTCTGAAAATATCCGGCGAAAATCCTCTACATGTGTCAGCGAACCCTCCGTGTGCTTGTTTCTCCACCCGGAACTTGGAGAATGAGGCGTGACCATCGTCCAAGGCGATGTAGACCTGGTTCTGTGGTGTTGGGAGCTCCGTTGTTGTTTTTCCTCGAAAGCGAACGTATCGAAATCTCGCCCCGAGAAATAACCATTCAGAGAGACTCATCCGCAAGGATTTCTTTGCAGTCCTGACTCCCCCAAGCCTATATAAAGCCTGAAGGACTCCATGGCTGGAAAATCGCCAAGAAAACTTGAATCATTATGTTCACTGCATCTCTCGCTGTCATCGGCTCTTTCCTCGTCTCTCAGGTCGCTGCTCATGGTGGTGTTACCTCCTACGTGATTGGCTGTGAGTGGAACAATGTCGTTGGCTGCGTTGTTGAACCTTACTGAGATTGTTAGTGACTACTTACCCTGGATGGCAGCCGTATAACTCGGCCACTGGACAAAGCTCCATCGAGCGTCCATACAGTAAGTTTCGTCGTCGTTCTTGCGATATCTGAATTTCTGAACGGTGTTGGCTCTCGCTAGGCTCTTATGACCCGTAAGAATCCAGGTCGTCCAATCTACGTCACGATTATTGACCCTTCTCGCGCTTTAGCATCCTTTCAGTCTCTGCAAGCGTAAGTCTGAATAAATCTCTTATTTTATACCTAGCATACAAGCGTCCTCTCTTAGACTTTCAGCTGCAACGACAACGGCCAAGCCAGCGCCGGTCAGCTCTCCGCCACAGTGCCCGCTGGCACCACAATCGTCGCAAAGTGGCCGTAAGTACATGGGTGCGAACGACATTACTTTCGCTTCTAATTAACTTCTCGATCAAAGGCAATGGACGCATGCTCAAGGACCCGTCATGGTTTACATGGCTAACTGCAATGGCCCTTGCACGTCGGCCAACAGCAACAGCCTCAAGTGGTTCAAGATCGCGCAAACAGGTAGGCCTTCGTTCTCTCTTGGTTTCGCTTGCATTTATTTTATTTGTCCTCGATATTTAGGCCTGATCTCTGGAACCGTTGGGTGAGTACCCAAGAGTGAAAGTAAGACATCAGAGGAGTTTTATTGACTTTTTTCTGTTTTCAAGAAACGGCAAATGGGGAACTGGACTGGTTCAAGACACTCTTCAATATTCTGCGACCATCCCTGCCAAACTTGCTCCTGGTAACTACCTCATCCGTGTGAGTTTATTTCTCATTATATGTGACAGCAAATTACTCATACATCTCATCCCATTAAAGCACGAACTTCTTGCCCTTCACCAAGCTAACACTCCTCAATTCTACCCTGAGTGTAAATTATTTTCTCTCCTGTCTTGTGCTGCGCTGAGTCTCTTCGTTCTGCAGGCGCTCAATTGATAGTTACTGGAAGTGGAACCGGCGTTCCCAGTGGTTCTTACCTTACCTCATTCCCCGGTACGTACAAGGAATATAGATTCACCATCTATAGTTTGAGCTGATTTGTTTCCATTCTAGGTGGCTACAGCGCGAGCGACCCGAACATCAACATCAATATCTACGATGCCACCACCGCTGCGCGCACCACCTACACCGTTCCTGGACCCGGTGAGCTGATCCTTTGAATGTAAACTTATAATGATCTGACTTTTCGTTTGTTCCCTTTTAGCCGTTTGGACCGGTAACTAAAGGAAAGACCAGGTTGACACATTGTAGGGCACTTAAAGTGGTCTGAGGTTAGATAATTATCTGGAAGCATGTCATGATTATCTGAAGATACGTTTGGAATACACGAGTTTAACTACAGTCTACATGAATGATAAGCGCCGAGCAGTCTACATATATGGGATCTACATTATGGAGCGATAGAACAAAAGAAAGAGACAGAATGAGAAATCAACCCGAGAGACATTCCATTGCGCTGCAAGCCAAAAAAATCGGCGAGCGGGAACTTGAAGTCGTCATCGTAGTGTAAATCGAGATAGAGAGATAGAAAGAAAAAAGAAATGGGCATAAGTGGATAAAAATAGGAAAATGGGCATAAGTTGGACAAGAATAGGAAGATGGGTATAGGATGACGATAGGCAGGTGAAGTAAAGGCGGATCGTGACCGGGCGATAGTTGGGCATTATTTGTTATTTGAGGGTATGTATCGCCTAGAAAATGGTTTTAGTTCTGAATGAAGTGGAGAGAAAGATGTGAGATTGGCCCATACCTGACGCGATATCGATAGGAAAGGAGCCAGCTCCATAGATTATCCAGAAGCATAAATGAGACAGACAATGTGCTGTAGGAAGATAGCATCAAGATGGATGCAGCTAGCGACCAAAGCGCGCATCGAAAGCCCAGCCAGCACGGCCCAGCAGGGGTGTAATATCACGTTCCACAGGAAGATAAGACAGGGAAAGACGACGGCGACTGAAGCGTCGTTCCAGAAGATAAAGATTAGATTGCGTCCAATCAAGAAGCAAGGTAAATGCAAGCATTCGGAGTAATAGTTTGCAGGGAAGATTGTCGAGTAGTTTGTTGAGAAAGAGCTTGACGAGCAAGGAGATCATCGAGGGCGAAGACAAAAGCCTAGAAATTATGTCGTCGTCACCGAGGAACTTCTCGCAGCGCTGTAGGCTCCATCCTATAGGTTGTAGTCGGCAACAAAAGCAAGGCAGATACGCGGTCCGGACTAGTCCGGGGCAAACGCGACACGAATCCGTCGAGGACCCATCGCGCTTTTCCTCGCCAAAGCTCCAAGGACGGAATGTAGCGATCAAGTACAGCCCAGCCTGAGAGCCAAAGGCATCAAGCCATGGAGAAGCGGTAGAGAGAACCCAGAAAGACAAACGAAAACCATCTAGATTTATATGCAATAATGTTATGAGGCTGGACGTCGACACAAGCAGTGAATGTAACTCACGCAGTAACCAGACTGATGCTTTCTGCAATCGGGAAAGCATCACCACGAGAAGATACGCCCGACGACTCGTCCAAGCCAGGACTGTTGAGTCATAGTTTGAGCAACAGGTTGAAGAGCTAGGATGTCGTCATCCTCAGGGGCGTGGTATTCTGAAGAAGGGATGGCACCAGGCAAGACCCTAATTCTGGCCGCTTGGGAAATGACGAATTCAGGAGTACGGGACTTAGATGACAGAAGGTCCGAGTCCTTACTGCTCTGAGCTTTAACCGAACCAGAGAGTGAAGCCTTGGACTCCGAGCAAGAAAGAGTAGCATCGCCCTCGACAGTCTTCGACTTGCGAGAAGAAGGATAGAGACGAGGATAGCTGCTTGCAGGTCTGGGCGTATATTTCTCCTGAGGCTTGAAGAAATCGGAATCCGGCCTGGAGCGGGGAGGACGAAGGAAAGGGTCTCGCGGAGCGGTGATGCGCAGGCCCTTTTCCTTCATTATCTTGTGGGTGTGGGGCATGTATACGGTAGGTGGTTCGAGGGTCGCGACATCGACGGGCTTGACGATATGAGGCGCCGAAGAAGGTTGTGCAGTCGAGGCTGTTTTTGGTTGCTTCGATGGCATAATCTTGATCGGGCGCTTCGCAGGTAAAGGCGGCGTCGAGGAGTTTGTTGGTGGTGGCGTGACATCAGTGCGTTCTTCGTTCAATGGTGTCTTCGCTGGCGTCGTCTCCATAGTGGCCGAAGAGGACGACGAAATTGAAGCAGTAGTTGTCTGGTCGACGACTGTGAAAGAATTAGCAAGGAATTTTGAAGTTTATGCGAGAGTACTGCTTACCTTGAACGTTCTCTTTGGCAGCCGCCTCGGCAGGCGATGCTTTTCCAAAGCGTGCCCGAGGCAGCGGCACACCGTTCCACCTTGAGACTTTAGGTTTCATCGGCGTACTCTCGTTCGCGATCGAAGAATTTACCAACGAGGGGGCCTTCCGTGTGGGTTGAATGTTCTGATCGACGACAGATAGCGGAGTCGACGAAGGTACCGTCGTGTTCCGAATGGTTTTTGTTCCATCAGAGTTGACGTTCGATGATGAGAGGGAGGAATGGGGCTCAACGCTGGGCGTTGTTGAGGGTTGAGTACGTTGAGTGATTGATTTCCCGCGTTGGGCGACCTCCTTGGCGGTTGGCTCGTTCGCAGGATAAACTGCCTCGGGACCAGGAGTTGTAGATGAGCGAGAAACGGAGTTCGTGTCATGAACGACCTCCTTGACGATCGAAGGGTATGGGACCTGGGAAAGTTGTACAGTGGGGGGAGTTGTTGATTCGACGTTAGAAGATGGGAGGAAATCGGCTTTGTTGTATCTAATATCATTCTCCTCGAGGGTCTCCGCAGTCGAGGAAGGATCAGAGATGGCTCCCAACGTTGTGGCCGTTACGTCGTCGTCGTCGTCGTCAGCCACCTCGGGGGAAATAGGGCGAATTCCTTTTGAAGGCGACCTCCGGCCCAACCTGTATGGCGAAGCAAGACGAGGGTTGGGAAAGCGTGGCATACGAGCTATAAGTTAAGCAAATTAGCAAACATTCCCATGTAAAGCTAAAGCAGACGTACCAGCGCCCAAATTCGCATTCGAGATAAATGCATCCGTCTTGGAAATATCTTTTGCAACCCTCCGGCGAGGAGAAGTCTGGGGAACCGCGTCGTCTGTTAGAGAGGGAGTGTTGACCCGAGGGCTGGACAAACGCCTCCTGTCCTGCTTCCGAGCCCTACGTTCGCCCTGACGTTCCTTCCTCTCGATGGTCCTGTCCGTACGAAGCTTCACAGCCCGAACAACATACTCGGCGATGAGCTTGGTCTTAGGCTGGCCGCCCTCCCCGACCTCGCAAAGCAAGCCCTCCGAGCTGTTGGCGCTGATCTCCACTTGCTCATCCGAGGTAGCATCGAGGTCAGCCAATGTGTTTTCAGAATTCATGAATTTGTCGCCCTCAGGAAGATTGCAGATAGCGATTTTCTCGTATGCCTCATTCAATTCCCCAATACCTGACCATGCGCCCTTGGTGTTATGTTCGCAGGGTCCGTCATATGTAGGCGTTGAATGTAAGGGCGCGATGTGGTCGAGGTCGAAAAGGTCGACAGAGTCCAAAGAACGGAGCTGAGGAGACGACACATCCGAGACGGTGCAAGGCGAGAGGAGTTCGGAAGCTTCTGGTTCACGATACGCGTTCGGGGCAGTGATAAGTTTTACGGTCGAGGGAGGGGACTCGTTCAATTGCTGAACTTCCTTGACCGAATCGAGCTCCTTGACCGAATCGTTTTCTTTGGCCGGCTTGGGGGGTGTTCGCAGTACTAAGGCTAGGTCATCTGAGATGTCGAGGTCGTTGATTCCTACGGCCACAACATCGATGTCGCAGTGGACGTGGGGAGGCTGGTCAGGGCTGCTACGGCTGGAAGTTGTGATGAAAGCAGAAGGAAGCAGAGTATCCTCCTTAGAGGGTTGAGCGACTTCCGGCGTTCTCTGAGCCCGAACAAGCAATCCATCGACAGGGCTTGGAGAGGAAGCAGCAGAGAGGCGCTGGATAGTCTGGTCAACGGACGCAATTATTTCACGCCGAACAAGAGCTAATCCGGCGTTCAAGTCCCAGCGCGCAGCAGAACCAACGTTAGGAGGAGTGATGGGGTCCTCCGAAAAAGCGGGGAGGCTCGGAAGAACAAAAGGCGATGTGAAGAACTCGTCGATGGCCATAGGCGAGTAAGTCTCCCCGCCAGCAATGTCCATGGGCACGGAGGTGTGAGAGACATCGAATGGAGGGACTCCGAAGTATCCGAAGTCAATATCGATATCTGTGTCCATATCCACACAAGGAGGAATGAAATCGTCCTCGGTCTCCATAGCCTCGCCCGGGGATAAATCAACATCCATAGATTTCACGCTGAAGGATTCAGCGAGCTTGAATGCGTCTTGAGAAAGAAGCCTGGAAAAGACGTCGTCGAGAAAGAGAGTAGCGCTGTGCATGAGATCCTCCGACGGAGGTGCATTGGGTTGGTTGGATGCTGAGAATGCTTTTTAGCCAACCACGCCGAGCGTTGGGACAGAGCGAGCTTACCCGGAAGGGTGCCGTTGTCGAAGGTACCAGCGTTATTCGTGAAACCCAGCGATTGGGGCGCATCGATTTGCTCGTAGGCTGACAACGCCGTTAATCAACCAAGCCAATTGTTGAGAGAAAGAGAACCCACCAGGAAGGGTGCCGCCGTTGTGCTGCTCCTCAGCAGTGATTCTAACGCCCCAATCCTCGACGACATCCGCACTTCTCGACGAGAAAGGCATTGAATTTCCCCGAGGTTTGATGAGGGAGGCAGGAGGAGCACGAAATACACTAGTTTTGGGAGCAGGCTTGAAGTCGATAGTTCCACGGTTGCGGCGACCCATGTTGGCAGAAGGTGATTGTTAAGGCGAGTTGTTGTGTGATGGTACGGAGGGATTGGGTTATGGACTTTGGAGGGCGAAACCACGCCGACTTTATACTTTGGCGGATGTCTCTGGCCGTCGGCCATTTTGCGGTCAGCCTCTCGTCTCGATCCTTACGATCGTTTATTCCGATCGCGACTAGGAAGAGTCCGCCTCCGAGAAGCGTCGGTGGGCTTCAACTGCCCGTATTCAGTCATAAATTCCATATATACTGCGGTCGAGTGAGAACACATATGTTTTTCTCCGCGTTCAGGAAAAAAAAGTCAATAAAATCCAGGAGCCATTCATCGTGTTTCGCATGACAATTGCTAACACAGATGGGTGACTAACAAGAGGCTGATAAGCCAGGTGCAATCGAGCTGTCCTGTCGATCTGCTCCACTAGCGGATTGGTTGGCAAGGATTGGTGTCGGTCCTAGAGCCCATATATTTCCGACGAAGGATAGTCAGCCATCGACGTCTTATATGTGCTGAAAGAAAAAAAATTGGCGTCTCTTGTGCGACAAAAAGAACAATTCAAGCTCTGCAACTCACTTCAGCTATGAGAAGGGATCCGGAGGAAAACCGTTCATGAGTTAGTTGAAGGCTGGAACTTCAATTAAACGTCCGAAACCATCGCCGCTTGAATATGAATCGGTCAATCCCGAGGTCATTACCAGCGTCGCACAACTCTCACCATAACCACATAAAATGCGCTCCCCGCCTGATCCAGATAATATTCGCGTCGTTCTGAATCCAAAATCCAGTGGAAATGTCTATCTTGACATTCCTTATGCCGAACTCCGACGTCTGAGCCTGAGCCCTTCCAGATTACTTCATTATTTCTGCTTCATCATTCTCGGCTTGGAAGGGACGATACACACCGAGGACGAGAGAGTAATTGCTCTAGAGGGAAATGATGATGAAGAAAAAGAAGACCAGAATGTAGGTCTCAAACCTGGATACACTTACCTCTATCACACGGAAAGTCAGGGCGAGTCGCACCTTCCCTCCAATGTTTCGCGTCACTGACACCGTCGCAGATCCTTTCACGTCGGCGCTTGTCGACTCAGAGGCCGCGCACAAACTGACCAGCCTGGATTCTACGTCTTCACAAGAGCGAGGAGGGGAATTCCGATCGCGTTTGGTAGATAGAGATGGGTTCGGGATATTCACTGGACAAATTCCAGACTTGTGTGCAGGGCAACACATTATTCCCCACATCAAAGGTGACGCTGTAACTATTCGATTCTCTCAGAACCTATGCATACAGATTCTGAACATTTTCAGTGGTTGAACTTGATCGTTCAAAGTCGACGTCATTGCGATACCGAGGAAATTTCTGGTGGGATCGATGATCCAAGGAATGGATTTTTGGACTCAGGTACCTTGCGCAAGTGTTTAGCAACGCGCCGCGTCCTCATCATCAAGGTCCTATTCATGATATTTTACGTCGATCCACAATCTTATTGTTGTTTTGCAGACTCCCAATAATTACCTTCGTCCAGAGGATCTTCCCCCGGCTGTCCCTCGTCCGGGTATTCCTCCTCAATGCTCATTTCCTACGAATTGTCGCTTTACACTGATGTGGGCATTCGGAAACGCCGTACCCTACGGTTTAGGTTTCCAAATGCCTGCCGACGCTGCTTTTGTTTCACCGAACGCCGACGATCTCCCATCTGGTCTCCTTCTGGACTGTTATAACGCAGGCGTCATCAGCGAAAAGTATCTCAAAGGCTTTGAAGAACTTAGCTCGCATCCTTTCCCTCGACCACCAAGCATCGACCGGCCGCCACGCCCCTCAGACACCGCTTATCGTTCAAAGCAGGATGGAGGCGACGCGGATGAATTGTGTTTTGATGCTGATGATCCCTGCGATGTGATTCTCAGGATTTGGATGATGTCTGGCAATGCGCAAAAGAGACACGAAAGAAAACAGCGAGAACTTCGCGAACGGATTAATAGTTGGAATTCGGCCACAGAGAATGGCTAAAGTCTGGCTTTTTGTGACCCTTTCTCTATCGCCTCAGCGCATCTTATAATCCGTGGGTCGACCGGGACTCATCGAACAACTCGCATGATTTTTAGCTCTCGAGCTGTCCACTGCGTTAATTCAATGTCAACTCGTGTCTTTTGCGGAGCTGGGCGTTCTCTATATACTCATTCTAGTATTAGTATATATATCTCAGATATTCTCCAATTTAGATATCTAATAAATGTTACAGTCACTCATTGAGTTTGATGTCAAAGACAAGGACCTCATTTGAAGGCCCGAAGCGATCGCCGCTCAAATTCAAATTGCCGTCGGTTTGCCTCGTGGGGCTTGGCCCTTGACCTCCTCACGATTATCCGATGAGACTATCAACTGACGCGTTCATGACACTCTCTTCCGAGTGGAGGGGACTTACTTCAGAAACATGTTCAACGGCGCGAAAAATCTCGTTATAACAGGAGGCACATTCACTCACTACAACGTCGAAAGCTCCGGTGAGCCAAAGCTCTCCGATTTTTTCTAATTCGTTCTGATGCTTGAACTGGATTTAGGCTTGGAAATCCTTCACAAGCAAACAGCCCCAAGTGCATTTCACAACTCTGGCGAGCGCTTCGATCCCCCGAAATGCCATCCAAACACGCGAGTTGCTGTTCTGAATCGGATTATGGATTGGGTTCTCGCCGTGGCATCGTTTGACGCCCTAATTATGTGGTTGTACGGGCCCGCTGGAGCTGGGAAGTCAGCGATTGCTCAGACCATCGCCGAGCAATGCTTTGAACGAGGACTTTTGCTGGCCAGTTTTTTCTTCTCTCGGAACGATCATAACAGGAATCGCAGCAAGCCGCTCATCGCTACGCTGGCGTATCAGACAGCGCTCACAGTCCCAGACGCACGGACGCACATCGAAAGCGCTGTCAAGAAGGACCCTGCGATTTTCGAGCGCTCGTTGGAGGCCCAGCTCGAGGCGCTCATCTTCGATCCTCTTCGGCAGCTGTGCGATGCTGGCTTCTTCAACTTGCCAAACTTTCCGCGTCTCATTATAATTGACGGCTTGGATGAGTGTGGGGAAAGCCAAATGCAATGCAATATCCTTCGTTCGATAGCAAACGTAGTGAACAAGCAGCGCCTTCCGATCGTCTTTCTCGTCTGTAGTCGCCCCGAACAGCACATCTCGATCGAATTCAACACTGGAATCCTCAACACTATCACAACCCGCGTTGTGCTCGATGACACCTTCCTCCCAGAGGACGATATTCGCTTGTTCCTCAAAGATTCGTGCGAGACAATCAAAGCAACGCATCCCCTGAAGAAGTTCATACCCAGCACCTGGCCCGAGTCCGCCAGCGTCGATGTCCTCGTAACCAAGTCCTCGGGTCAATTTATCTACGCTTCGACCGTCATCAAAGATATAGGACACCCTCGTCGGCGACCGACTGAACGACTCGATGTCATTCTCGGTCTTCGCGCATCCCGCAATATGATGCCTTTCGCAGAGCTGGATGCTCTCTATATGCATATCCTCTCTTCGATCGAGGACATCGCTGGCGCATTGGAGATCCTCGGCACACTTTTTGTCCCCCGTTTGCAGGTGGGTGAGGAGGCGACAAAGATACGCGAGCCGCGGTACCTTGAAGAGATGCTTGACCTCAGCCCAGGAGACGTATATCTCACTCTGGTGGACCTTAGTTCCCTCCTCAACTGCGAGCAACATGAGGCACCGATTCAAGTTTTCCATGCATCCCTGGGCGATTTTTTGCTCGATAAAGACCGCTCTAAACAGTTCCATATCGATATCGCTTCCGCACATGCGCATATGGCTCATCTCTGCCTCCAGCATCTGAAGAATAGTCAGTCGCTTTATGTTTTTTCTGCTCTATGGTATTCAACCCTTTTCTAGAGACTGTTGGATTTCCGCTGAATTATACATACGGGTACTTGGTGGAACATACCTTAAATGCCGCGCCTACAGAGCAGCTCCATGACGATCTCCTAAATTGCTCCTTGGTCCACTCGGTATATGCCACCAGCCGCGAAAATCCTCGGACATCATATCATTGGGATATCCGCTACTTGCTGCCCAAATTTGTAGGGCGTGTCAAGACTCTTGTTCGTACCTCTTTTTCTTTTCTTCGTCATGTATCTGATCGCAGAGCACGGTGCAGCCATTTAACGATGCGGAGCATTTATACGCTCACAACATCACAATACTGGACGAATATCTGAAGACGGCATTCGTCGAATACGCCTCTGACCCGCGCCTCATTGCTTCCCTGGCGTTTACCGATCCAATGCTTGGGAATGCCTGCGCAGAGACCGAAGCGATGTACCTCCAGCAAAACTTGTTGAATTTTGACAAACAGTTAGAAGACTTCGACCTCCATGCTATAGGGCTATACTCCCTGTGTCTCGAGCCTCATCTCATGGGTTTAGGTCCCATTTTATATCGCGACTTGCTCTATCAATTTCTGAGCGATCCGTCGAAAGCTGGAGACCTCTATCTCAGTCCTGCGAATTATTCTTTGGCCGCTGAATATGTGCTGAGGTATCTGACAAATAGGTACGTACTCGAAAATGACATTGAGATGCATAGCTCACTTTTATCGAACAGCGCTATCAACCACGCTGGAAGCGTAATGGCCGGCCTGAATATGCTCCCAAAGCTTCTCTCCAAGGCAGGCCGCTCTGAGGAGTTACTCGAATTGATGTCGAAAGACGAATGGCAAGAATGCTGCAGCCAATTTCCAGAGAGGTGGCAGAGTAGCAAAGAAGCCATCTCGGCTTACGTTTCGCGGTGTAATGGACTGTCCTGATCATGGAAGGGGATAGGCGCTGTTTGGATGAGCGAATAAATCCGGTGTAAGTCGTCGTGAAGCAGCTGGATGTATGGATGAACTTCTGTTGATCTTCAGTATTCATTAGCTGTGAACTTACCACATATTGAGAAACCACTACGTGCCACGTCTCGCCACAATTTCAACCACACTGCATCCTCTCGCAAGGCTTGCATCGAACTGTGTTAGTTGACCGTTCAAAGCGTAAACGTGTACTTGATCGATGTTACGGTTGCCGACTTCATATCCTCAGGAGTCTGAACCCACGTTTGTTGGGGGAAGAGTCACGATTCATATGTGGCGTTGGCCAATGTATTGAATATCGGAACCGTCGGCTACCCGCTTAGAATCCTGGGAAGCTGGTCATGATAACGATTTGTCAAAGGAAAGAAGAGACACTTCGGAAGAAAAGCTGCAATGAACGAGGTCAATAAATTCAGAAGGCGAAATACGACCGTCCATCTAATCACGCCAGTCAAGTATCGACGTCAACGTCGATCCCTTTAAGGCTTTCAAGAACCCACCATGGGCAGAAAAGCTAGACCTAGACGCTCCAAAAATAATGCTCTTCATTATGAATTGCGTTCTTTAAGGAGCTCAGAATAGTTTGACAATGGGAAATCGCTGAGCAGAAGCGGAAAGAAGGACTTGCACTGACGTGCGTGCATGTGGAATAGGCGCACGAGGAAGCCTAAATATATCCTGCCTGATAGGTTAAAAATAAATTTGATGCAAATCCGAGTACCTGGATATATTGAAGAACGTTCGCCTTGAGGCTTGTCGTAATCTCTTGCTCTCTTTATCGCCTTCGTGTGCCTCCCCTTGTGCGCTGTTTCGTACGTTGAGCAGCATTTTTTTCCTCGTCCGCCTCATTATACCGACTGCAACACCCCAGATGCCTTTCTAGATTCTGCTGAACCATGTCGGATGTCGGAATCAGCGTTCCTGGGTCGAACTCGACACAACCAGAACTAACATGGTTGAATGTCGCCATCGGACTCGCATTTATCGTCGTTGACATCGGCATCTCGACTGTTTTTCGTCTAGGACTGGGCGTATCACTTGCCATCGCAGCGTTACGGTGCACTGGTCAATTGGCGCTCGTCGCGACGATCCTCCATCAAGTCTTCGAGAACAAGAATCCATGGACGGTTGCACTTATCAGCTGTGAGTCAGAGTCCCGATGTTTATAAAGAGGTTCTGATGCAGAATATCAGTCGTCTTGAATTTCTTGGGCACATTTGAGACGGGTAAGTCTTGACGTTTCGAGGCCAGAAAGTAGGCTTACATTCTCAGTTGTCAATAAATCTCCTCGAAGGTTTCAGCATATGGCGCGTTTTTTTCGAGGTCGGAATCTGATGTCCATCTAATGCAAAGTATAGTTCCCTGTGGTGTTGATCGGGATGCTTGGCTCCACCATACCCATTTCAATTCTTGGGTCCCGATTTGCGATGGGGATCAAGCCATTCTGGACGCCTATGCAATATAGTACGTGATAGCGAATGTTTTCTGATTCCCCGGCTGAGAAGGATTGCAGTTCCAATTGTTGGGATGCTTTGCGGCGCGACCATTTCAGCGATCGTGGTTGCAGTCAGCTATATTCTCAAGGAATTACAGTAAGCTCAAAGTCTCCATTCAAACCGCGGTAATCATTCACGGGTTTCCACAGAGAAAACAAGGACAAGGTCGAGATATATCTCGCGTTCGGTGCCACACGGACTGAAGCCTGTCGGCCCATCATGATGCAAGCCCTCAAGCTCGCATTAACACCGCTCATCAACAGCATGAGGTGCGTATTCCCACCAACCTTCCAACCTCCAACTTCCCCACTGAGCAAGAGTCCCAGTGTCATCGGTATCATCGCGATTCCCGGAATGATGACAGGCGCGCTCTTGGGCGGCGCATCTGTGCAGCAAGCAGCGAAGCTGCAGACTATCATCATGTTCATGATCACCGCAAGCGCCACCCTCGCGTCTGTGTTCATCACGCTCGCGGTAGTCGTTATTGTCGTGGATGAACAGCACCGAGTCCGCAGCGAGCGTATTTCGGGAAAGGGCGGCAGCTGGTTGAATATCAAACAGCTGAACACGAAAAAGATGGTCGAGTGGACAAAGGAGAAACTGCGGCCGAGGCCTAAACCGCCAGTTAAAGAGGAAGAGTCGGAGGAATTGCTGTTGAATACTTTGTCGTAGATAGTTGTAAGTTTGTATCTTTATGTCGGTGTTTTTATAACGCAAGAAACATGTTCTGCTTTTGTTTGTTTGGTAGATTTGATACGCATCCAAGCGGCTCTCACCGTATACTACCTTCACCCACCGAATAGATGATCTCGCACCAGTTTCGTCTCTGAATCCATTCAGAGACCATGCCTTCCCAAACCGAAACTGAAATTCAGCCCGACCAACGCAATCGCACAGCCTACCGCCCTTCCATTTTCCTTCTCTGTGCCCTCATATTCTGGACGGGAATAAGCGCCATAGCCGAAATCATAATCCCGTTCGACCTAGTCCTCTTTTCCCTCATCACATACGCGCCAACCCTCCACTTCGCCGCGCAGTCGATTACGCGCAGTTTACAGCGTATTCGACCTCCAGATACACTTAAGGCGTCGCGACGAGCGAGACTATTGGTGGTTTCATGGGTTCTGAACGTGGTGGTACATGTCGGCTTGTGGTTGACGTACAGGCATGAACTTTGGGGAGATATGTTCCTGCTTCCAACGATCCCTGCCAGCCAATGTGTTCTTTTCATGGTGTTTGTCATTGTTCGGTATATGCTGGATGTGCGCATGACCGATAGAGAGAAGGGCCTGGTATGTCGTGATGCTGAAGAGCGAGTGCCGTACGTCGACTATTTCCTCATATTTTCCTAGCTTATTTACAATAACGCTTGAAAGTGCGGAAATTGCTGTTGCACCCCAATCCCCTGAAGCAACCATCGTAAATGACGAGGAGATATCGCCACAGCCTGAGGAAGAGGCTCAGACGACCACAACTCCAATTGTCCGACTCTACAGACCATCGTTGTTCCTCCTTCTCATCTCCATATCTTTGTCTATTTGCACTTGCATTTTGGAAGTCCGCGACTATTCATACCACTCAACTCTCGTGGATTTTCTGCGGGTCCAGGCTTATATTCCTACCATTATCCTCCATACCTACCTCATCGTCCGGAACCTACAAAAACACGAAGAAACATTAACGCACGCTACAAAAATCGCTGGCCTCTCATTCGATTTAATACCTCTTTGGGTTGGGACACGACTCCTCGTCACTTACATTCATCAGAGTCTAGTCGAATTGAACGTACCGCTGCTACATCTTTTGCCTGGTAACTTGGAGGTCTTGTTGATCGTACACTTCGCTATTCGATATACGCGCAGTATTTATATTGAGAGAAGGCGTCAAGTGAGATTGGGAATTTTAACGTACGTCTCGCTCGCTCGCGTTTCATACTCTTTTTTAACAACTTCACATACATAGGGACGATAATCTCGGAACTCCAACGTACGTATATTGGCATTCCGTTCGAGATCTTCTCTAAGAATACCTATTTCTTTAGTGTTCAAAACGAATCGCCTTCTGTAGAACCAACCGACTTAATTATAGAGTCATCGTTCTACCAGCCATCGACAATAATCCTTCTCATTTCAATCGTCCTCTCCGGTGCATGCGCCTACACCGAACTGCTGGCGGAATATATTTGCGGAATCCCAATGGCCATCATCGTCTACTTGCCAACTATCTTCATCCATTCCTACTTCATCTGGCAGCAGTACCGCACTCTAACTGCGTCCCTGCAAATATTCACCAGATCCATGGAATGGTCGCTACAGCTGGCCATCATTTGGATAGTTACGCAGGCATTCTACCTCTTCATCTGGCCGGTGAGCCCTCACTACAACCCAGTGGTCATGAATCCCTGGGTGAGATGGCCCCAGGTGGTTTTGGTACTTTACATCGCCGCTCGATATGTATGGAATCTCTATGTTCGAAGTTCGGTTGGGATCAGACTGCCTCCAGATGCCGAACCTGAGGAGAGGAGTTCACCCGTAATTGATCCCGCCACTATTCATCCGTGAACGCCTTTGTGTTGTATTATTAGATGACAGTTGTACTAGGATTCTTGTCAGTGTGAGTAAAATGAATGTAAATAGATCTACTTGTTGCAATTTGCTAATTATACTCGGAACAGGCCCGATGGACGAGGATTATGTGTCATTACAGTTACACAGACTGTGATGCATGTGATGCGCTGAAGTACATACATCGTGGGTGATTGACATCTCAAGTTCCTCGCTTTCTGTAACCTTCATCTTCAAGAGCTCACGATGGAACACAATAGTGATGGCAGCAGCAACAACAACGCCGGCTCAGCCGCGGCCATGGCCTCGTACCGCCCATCTTCCATTGTGCTTGTCCCCCTCTTCTACTGGACCCTAATGCTAATCGTGCTGGACATCATGCTGCTTCGCAAATCATGGAACACGACCCTCTTCACATCATACACCGACCCATTAATCATCTCCCTCGTCTTATTATCGAATCTTTACTTCATATCTCAAGCCGTCATGCAGAGATTTGCTCCAATTTCAGAAACCCGCCAGGCATTGCGTCGAGGAAGATTTCTGACCCTTTGTATCTTGAGCGCGGCCGTACATGCGCGTCTGTGGTGGAGATCTAGTGATGATGTTCGGTTCAAAAAGATGTTCTTCCGTCAGGCCATGCTCGCAGGAGAATGCGCCCTCATGATGATGTTCATTGCCATTAGGTATTCGGTGGATGTCTATATGATAGGCGTGGAGGGAGAGCTTGCCAGTGATCGAAAGTTGAAAGAGCATGTGTCAACGCCGTGGGTCCAACATGCTTTTTCTGTTTCAATTTTTTCTAATGGAAGGACTACGCAGAGATCCTAGCGTCGACGAAACCTCTACGCTTCTTCAGATTGAGCTGACCTGTAAAAATGGCGTAGATCCACAGCCAGATACAGTTAATTTACACTCAAATCTTGGCATTCCGCTCTATCGACCTTCGATATTACTCAACCTCACATTGATCATCCTATCAACAACTAAAGTAGTGTTGGAAATCATAGATGACATAGGTGATCCTTGCGTATCTATAGTACAGGGAAGCACATATTCTTTTAGCATCGTGGTTAATGGGTACCTCCTCGTCCGCAGTCTACAAAGCAGCCACACGCAGACATTGAAACATGCAACAGAAGTCTCTCGGTTTGCCTTCGACTTAATACCTCTTTCTTTCGGGATGCGCGCCCTCTTTTTCTATATCTATTGGACGGGCAGTATACCGCTACTCCATTCGGTGCCAGGCAGTGTGGAGCTTGTGTTGATTATATATGTCGCTATACGATATATGCGAAGTGTTTACTCTGAGAGGAGGCGTCGGATTCGAAGTGGGATTGAGATGTGCGTTTTCTCTTTATCATTTTGTTGATCTTTATGCTCAGGGAGATGATAGATGCGGCGCTGAACCACATTTTCTGCAATATGTTTAGTATCACTCCGACTAGCATTTGTCCTACAATGACAGCGGATGAGGCTGCGCGTCGACGAATAGTCGAGTCCTGACGAGAATCTTTATCTAAAGTTGTGTTGTCTCCTACATGTCGTACTTGTTATATGTACTCTAGTCTAATACTAAGTCTCGGTTCTAGAAACCTGACTTTTTATTAGTACTACGTAGTAGGTCTGATTGATTAATATTTTGAGGCGGTCGTTCGCTAAGTATAACTATACATGTGATGCAGAGAGCAAACGGAGACCGATAAACATCGTGGGCCGCTAAGCTGAACTTCGTGGGCGGTGAATGGGCGGTTCCTAGTCAACGGCCATCTTCAACATTTTATGACGGAATGTAGCACCAGCAGCGCTGCTGCCTACCGCCTATCCTTCTTCTTACTTTGCCCCATTGTCATCTGGACCGGAATAGCAGCTATATTCGATACCATATGGCTGTATGAATCGTCATGGAACGCGGCGTTCCTCTGAGCCCCAATCTGCACATACCCCCCGATTCTCTACTTCACGGCCCAAGTGTGCAATTTACGGACTTCGGGCCCTCGAGATACACTTCAGGCGTTACGGAAAGCAGGATTTCTGGCCATTCTGTGGGCCGTGAACGGGGCGATACATGTGCACATCTGGTGGAAATTCGATGATGATAACTGGTTCAAGGAAATATTCTAGAGTATGTCCAAGCAGTCCTCGCGACTCACTGTGCACTCCTAATGATATTCATCGTCATTCGGTATACGGTGGATATCTATATGACATATAGGGAGGAAGAGATCGCTAAAACCAGAGGCATTGAAGAGCCCATATCAACGTCGTCGTGAGTTACAGTATATTGCTCATGTTTCTTCAATTCTTTGGCGACACGTCCGCAGGGACTCTTCTGATGTTAATGGCAACGAAACCACCTCACTCCTTCAAGCTGAGCCACCGCATAATTACAGTATACCTACTCATTCAGAGGAACCGACAACACAAGGAGAAAACTTAAATTCGATTCCAACCCCCCCACTCTACCGTCCTTCGATCTTACTGCTCCTGATATCCATCTTCTCGACTGTCTGCACTGCCTTCTTGGAAGTCCGAGACCATATAAACCTCCCTTATGTACAGATGCAAGCATACGTTCCAACTCTCATGCTTCACTCCTACCTTGTATTTCGCGTCCTCCAAAGCAATGCAAGTACGCAGACGTTAAAACAGACTACATCAATCGTTGGAGTTTCCTTCGATTTAATACCTCTCTCGATTGGAATTCGATCCTTCTTCTTCTATGCTTATTGGAGGCTAGTTGATCTCCATGTACCCTTGCTCCATTTGCTACCAGGGAGTGTAGAGTTTTTGTTGATCACCTACTTCGCTATTCGATATACTAGGAGTATATATGCTCAGAGGTGGCGAATTGAAATGGGAATCAAGATGTGCGTCTTTCTTCATTCCATCTCAATTTTATTTTTGCTCATCTAAATGATAAAGGGATGACGATGAACCAGTGCCTGTGTAGGCCATCCAGTGTGCCGAGTAGAATTTTGTCTGACAAAATACAGAGCATCGCTGGGTAGTGGCGAGACTCAATCCCGGCCTTCCACAATCCCTCACGATCAACAACCTATCGACTGGCCCATTGAGCCCCCTTTCTACCGACCCTCAATCTTTACTCTTATCATCTCCATGGACCTTTCCGTAGCCTGTGCTTACATCGAGTTTCTAGAAGAGCCAAATTGCGGGCTCCCAATGATTGCATTGGTATATGCCCCTACTGTAATTCTCCACCTCTATCTTCTCCAACCGCAATGGCGTGGTCCAAACACAACGTTCCGAATGCTCAGAAAATCAGCACATTATTCTTTTCAGTTGGCTAATCTCTGGATCACTTCGCAAGTGTTCTACCTCTTTGTCTGGCCACATATTCGAAAGTCCAACGCGCGTGTTATGAACCCGTAGATCAGATGGCCGCAAGTAGTTTTGGTCGTCTACGTCGCGGCTCGCTTCGTTGGAGATTTGTATTTTCGAGAGTCGGCAGTTATCAGACTACCTCCTGATGTTGAAGAAGGGGTTGCCACTGCAACTTCCCCACTATTTGCCGGAAGTTCCCAATAGTATTTTCGTATGGGCTACCTGTATTTACATATCTGTGTTATTTATAATCGAACAGAGAGCTGAACCCGAAAGCCAGGATTGAGTAGATTGACTATACCACCATATTATGTATTCACCCTATGAGAACCACCCTTTGGGTTGATCGACTTGTTCCTCCGGGAGCTCCCCATCTCTTCTCTTGCGTATTGTCTCCAATATACTTTTCACGCCGTCCACATCTCCAACGCTCGCCTTCCCATCAGCCCAGTCGACAACAATGGGCCATTTGAGCGCATTGGGGTTGCTCTGCGCCAATTCGGCGATGGCTTTCACCGTTGACGGTGCGTCTTGGCCGCTGGGTGCTGATGGGTGTGCAGAGAGGAAGACCATTGATGGGTTCAAAGCTTTGGGCGAGAGGTAGGAGAGGATGATGTTGAGTTGGTCTGAGGTTGGGGCAGATTCGACAACCTCCAGGTTGAATTCCAGAGGCACTTTCTTGTCGCTATTAGGGGGATATGGATTCGACAAAGAGGACCGAAGCAAGCTCAGCGCTTTTGTCGATGGCGGAGATAAAGGATGATGACTTTGAGAGTAATATATCTGAGTTTGAGGCCCAGATATTACGGGTGAAGTCTACGCACAAGATTGAGATTTCAGGCTGTGAAATAGAAATGCAAGCACCGTTAATACAGCTCAATCCACGATGGTCAAGGTTTCTTACTAGCTTTCTTTTGAATGAATTGAACATATTCGAATGGATTGTCAAGAGTAGGAGAAGGAGAGGAAGAGAGGAAGAGTTCGGAAAGATTGGAAGGAACGGACTGAAATGACGCAGCGGCATTGCCGCTACGCACCCTATTTGGTTCAGAGGACTCTGCCAAATAATATATCTCCGGGAAGTCGGGCCGATTAAGCGCCCCCCTCGAATGGCGTGACGATGATATGCACCTTTCCCAGAGTTCTCCCAGTTTAAAGCTTCACCTCTACCGCTTGGGCTCTCTGTCTCTCCAAGTTCACTTGGAGAATATCTGATTAGCTCTGGTACTCAATCTTCTCTAGGTCGTTATAATCGGTGGTTATCTTCCAGCCGAGCCAAAGGGATCAACTGCAATAGCTCCATATGATAGGATTTCGGACATCTATTCCTCAAAGCCCATCTATCAGGTCTCGAAAAAGTAGCACTACAAGTCCAGCATCTGCGATAAACGAAGGTGCGCTCGTTCGCAGGCATTCTGGACAGGCGCTTCGCACTCTCGACGATGTGCGCGAGCAAGTGGCAAGAGAAATAGCAGTTCATGCTATCACAAAAGCTCAACAACAAGATGGTGAGAGTCGTTTCATGGTAAAATATTTTCACTGAATTGCAACTCCACAGGTGTGCGAATCGGCGTGCGACTGATAATGCCAAACAACGATAATGAAGACTTCGTTCAACAGGTAGCCGCAAGTCTGCAACACCAATTGCTGCTGCACGAGCACCTGTTTGCGGTAGCGACGACTGCGCAATCAACGAAGGCACCGGCGTACAGTACGCTGCTCATATGCGGCTCTTCCCAGGACTACGTGCAGCGCGCGGTACTTCTCGCAAGCTCAAAGTTCATCGGCAGGATCATTACCGCGTCAAATGAGGGCAAGATGTGGGTTGCGACAGTCATGGACCTGGGAACCTACTTCTATGATGAAGACGCGTTGTGGGACGTCGTGCGCAAGGCGGCGCGTGCGCCGATGGACCCGCTACTGCCCCCGCCAGGCGCGAAGGGCATCGACGAGATTCTGGCAGAGGCGCGCGCGAAGCTGCAGCGCATTAGCCCCGCCCAGGCCCTCGAGGAACTACGCGAATCGCAAGTGGGCGCGCCTACATTCTTGGTTGACATCCGGCCCCAGGAACAGCGGGAGCGCGAGGGCGGCATTGGGGGTGCTCTGATCATCGAGCGAAACGTGCTCGAGTGGAGGTTTGATCCGAGATGTGCGTCACGGCTCGCCATCGCGGATAGGTACGACTTGCGGATTATCATATTCTGTCAGGAGGGATATACTTCGAGGTGAGTGATTGTTTTTCACCCTCCGGATGATGACACTCAGAGCCGTCTTATCCAGCCTCGCAGCCTATTCTCTGCAGCAGATAGGACTTTTGAACACGACTGATATTATTGGCGGATACGAGGCCTGGAAGAATGCAGGGCTGCCCATAGATATCGATCATAGGGGATCTCGCTCGCTCGCCTCACTTGCAGGCTCTCTCGTCTGAACGCATTCGGTGGAGTTATCAACTTCGCGAAGCTGTGGGGGCAGCCAATCCCCATCCACGGTTTCTCCGCGTACTTGCATTTGCTGAGGCCCATTGGTAAATAAGATTTGATCAGACTATTCCCCCCACCGCCAGCCGCCACCATTGGGCCATGTGGGTCGCACACAGGTGACAGCCTACCAGGACCTTGTTTTCTGTGTGGGTTTTTCAATTGGTAGCTCTAAATACATCCGTGCGTCTCGCAGTGATAAGTGTCTCTTTACCGGACAGCGGAAAATCCACTGGGGCCGGTAGTGCGAGGATGAATTGTGGCGCCCACTTCCGTGTCGCCCTTGGCGCTTCTCCGCATCAAAAGGATTCAGAGTTGCCGCTACTACATATCTCCAATCCAGACAAATCGTCAAATCCAATGAAATTTCGGACAGATTAGCGTATAGCAACAACCAATGGGTTCCAAGGTGTTCACGTCAACGGACGCTCCCCAAAGAGGACTAGTATGCGAACAAAATTGACGAGTCAATCTCTGTTTGCATCTCGTCAAGGGAAATGGGAGTATTCCCTAAAAAGTCTGACACCTCGAAAATCGGAAAGAAAGCGTACTGGTTATGATCAGATAAAGCATTTACTTGAATGGCAGTAGATACTTGCCTCGAAAAATAACAGGTATATTCGCAATTACAATAACAGTGTTACTTCCTATTATACTCCAACTAATAAATCCAAAAACACAAGTATGCCGACACACTGGACCGACAAGCTGACACAAGAGCAACTCTATCAATTATTCTTGCCCGTCCCAAATATAACCTACAAAAATATTCGACCACCAGCGAACTTCTACACCCGTTCCAACATCGCCACCCACTATAGCGGCACTGCTGTCATCCCTACAAATGCCGCTGTCCTGTTCAACCGCATCAATCATCTCTGAAACCAGCGCTACAGTGAGGTCTTCCTCTTTCGCGATTTCGAGTGTCGTGCGCGGGCCAGACATGACCAGCAGGCTTGACAGGCGGGCCGCAAAGGCCGCCGCAGTGTACGGTGGGGTGTGCAGCACGTTCAACCCCGACGCAAACGCGCGGTGGCGGATCGTGGGACTGCTGTGGGCCGGGAGGTGTGGCAGCACCTGAAGGAACGTCGGCGGTGGGATGAGAGCTTTCAAAAAGACGTCGATAACCACATTCCAAAAATATGTGTGAAGAACACATACCGACACCTCTCGCGCGATTCCATCCCCCCCACACTTCATCCAGGGCGATAATGCCGCGGTCTTTCATCATGCCGCTGGTAATTATATCATCCTTGCTGGAGTGCGGGGGGCCTTGCAGCACCCGCGCGAGCTCGCGTGCAAGCTCGCTGTACCACGCCCGCTCGTCTTCCATCATGTCGAGGGTTACGGGCGTGTTCGTGAGCTGCACGCCCAACTGAGACAGGGACGAGCGAATGAACGTGGCCTCTTCGGGTTCCGCGACTGTCAAGGCCTGTCCTAAGCCTGAGCCTGAGCCTGCGCCTCGCTGGGCGGCTGTGGCTGCTGCTGCTGCTGCTGTCAGTTTCTCATTGAGCTCCGCAGCCAGCTTCACCATATCTTTGGCTTTCACCATAAGGGCCTCCAGGTCCTGCAGCGCATCTCTCATGTGAGTTTCCCTACCCTTGGCAGAGGTTTCCACCGTCCTGAGAATACCAGCTATTTTAAAATGATAAAAATAAGCATTCTTTCGGTTTTCTTTTTACAAGAGAATAGAACGCACATATTCCTGATCGTCCTGGGGTGCCGTATTCAGAATTGGTGCTATTAGCGGCAGTCAGGGATGCAGGATGAGGATTGCTGCTCTATAAACGAAACAAAGTCAGGAACGAGGGTGGAGATGGAGTCGTTTTGCGTCAATAATTGAATTAAGAAACGTACCTCCCATGCTTTCGTCTTGAGACTGCGTTTGAGAACAGCATACAGGTGTTTCTCTCCACCTCTGCGAATGCTGACCTTGATCATTTTAGCAGAGTCATCGTCATCGTCGGGGTCAGGTGTGATAGGGCGTGAGGAAGGCGCGGAGCGGTAGGCGCCGGTAGACTGAGGCAAGTCTGTCGAGCATATCTCGCATTTCCGCAAGTAAGGATGGTTTAGGAAAGTGCAAGCTGGACAGGGGATTGCCTGCTTGTGGCCTGCAGGTGATAACAATTCAGGAACCAAGTTTGTAGACGAGGATAAAACGGACGACGGAAGAGAGGTCGAAAGATGATGCGATGATCCCGAATTAGTGGGCGTCGGAACCGCCGTGCGAGGAACCCCACATAAAGCACAAATGCGAGCTGCTGTCGGACTGAGACCTGGCGGATTTCGATACGCGCACACTTCACATTCCCAACTGTCGAATTGGGCATGTGCTCCTCCCGTATCAGCAGAGCCCGACGCAATGGCTTCCCCAGAGAGATGACAGGTGATTTTGGGCGACGATTTAAAGAGTCCCGCGTAGTACTCTGTCTGTCCAATCCACGAGAGATCGAGCTCGAACGACCGTGCCCCTGGTCGATGAGCGTCGATGTAAAACAAACGATGGCTTGTTATGTGAATAGTTCCATTCTGGTGCTCTGGGGATTTCTGCGATCTGTGTTATTTCAATTGGAGCATGAAACGAATCATGGCTAGCGGGGCACGGCCAAATACGTGTTGTGCTTACCCATCGTATATACCACAATTGTCTTGGGATGCTAAGAGTTCCTCATCATCGTACAGAAGTGCCTGTATGGGTATCGTGCCATCCGATGGACGTGTATAGCGCCGTAGAACCATCGACGCAACGACGGTCGTGGTGGTCAAGAGCAAGGGACGTTGCACATTGCGGCCAACAGCGAGCTCGACATACAGAGGTCACATGACTATCATTACAATGGCTTACAATCAACTTGTGATGAATTGTAATGATTTGTACAAAACTTTTATTGGTTTTTTACCCAGAATTCAATCACTACCCCCGCCTGGGTCCCGTCCAATAAGCAAGTGGGAACACAGATGCATACCAAGGGCAAGGCGTGGTTTCCGGCAATCTGCGTTGGCCGTTAAGGTGCAAATATACCACGAGAGTCCGGGGCTCTTCGTTCTCATCGCTTTCCCGAGACTTCTGCGATCTCTCATTCGGATAATCTGGCGCGTGGGCAAATGCGAAATACTCGTCGGACGATCTCCTTTATCTAGTTTAGCCCAGCGTCTTTCAGATGAGGCCCCCCTCTCACGCCCATTCCCCTCTCCAGATTACCCCAGCTTCATCTTGTCTTCAGGATACTGGGCTGGCCGCTGGGGATTATCATCACGACATCTAGGACGTATATTCTCGATATGCCGTATGTTCTACTCCGTTGGCACCATTGCAACCGCTGATCTCGTTGAATGTATTTTGTCATGACAGGCATACGATCAGGTTGCGCGCGTTGTTGCGCTTTACGATCGTTTTAGCCTGTTGGCTGCAGGTGCAGCAATCCGTCCTTGCGGCGCAGAACGTCACAGTACAGGACACGGACTCTGCCATCGATTACCAGCCGCCTGAGTCGTGGCTACCGAGCACGAGTCTGTGTTCGACATGTCTGAATCCAGGCACCTCGACGTCGTTTCACGAAGCAATACATCCTCCTGCAGGTGGTCCTGACGCCGACGATCTTCCGACTACGTCTTCGACATCTCACAATGCGTCGCCAACGTCAGGGAGCCCGTCGTTGACATCCGATTCCGACTCAGGAAGCCACAAGTCGAGTTCCGGGAAGAATAGCAAACGTGCTGTCGTCAGACCAGTCATCCCGAGGTTGGATCCCGACGATGCGGGATTTGTGGACCCAACGGTATCAATGGCGTTCAATTTCACTGGTGAGTATCACAAATTGAGCGGTATTTTTCTTCTTCTAACTCTATTTGCCTCATCAGGAACCGCCGTCTACTTATTTGCCACCCAACCCCCAAATGTCACGAATGCTAACGAAACGTCTTCGAATATGAACCTGACCTTCTTCGTGGACAACGCGATGTCAAAATCCATATTATCGAATTCGCCGAGCTCAAATTACCTCTCGGGTCAACTCGTTTTCTCTAAAACAGACCTCGCAGAAGGCCCGCATGAGCTCCTGGTTCAAGTGGGCCAGAACTCGACGTTTATCTTTGAAAGCCTGATCTACACGACAGAAGTCCAGGCGAATTCTTCGACAAGTCCCCAGAGCTCGCCAAGTCCGTCTGTTGACCCGTAAGTATCAAACCGTATTAATGTCGGCGATTCGATTATCGTCGTTGGAGTAAATGTGCTAATGCTGCGTCTTTCTAGGATGAAGGAGAAAAAACACGACGTCGCTACCTTCGGTGCGGCTGTTGGTGGTAGTGTCGGCGTCCTGGCATTGTTCTCGCTCGGTCTCGCGTTAAGCATCATCCGCCGGAGGCATCTAGCAGCGCTGAGAGAACGTCGCGACCATGAATCGCTGTATACTAATGCATCCGACGATTCACCACGCATGTATGGACCTGCCCCCTTCGTCCCGAGATATTTCCCAGATACGGTCATCCCCACGGAGCCTCCAACGTACATGGCCGCACTGGCAACCAACGCGAATAATTCGACACTACTGGCGTCACTTTCTCCAGAAGCGTTTGGCTCCACTCCCCGGTCATATGCAGATATTCCTCCCTCAATACCACCTCCCCCACTCGATGAGACCCTCATGATCCCGCCTCCGCCTCCATTCCCCATCGCCATGACCACACCCCCACTAGCGCCTGCATCGTCAACGATCGAATCGTCTTCATCATCTTCATCAGAAGAAGGTGCGCTGCGACCTCCAATAGTTGTGGGATCTGGGACATCTTCTCACAGCACCACTTCCGTGGGTACAGACTCTCTCGGTTCTGCTCCAGCGCCTGAACTCGTGCCCCTTCTCCAGCCCGCCGCCGTCGCTGACACCCGGCCGCGGTCACGAGCATCAGCCAGATCTGTCGCTGATATTCAAACCAGTACAACGACACCCGTAACAGAGGCTACAAATCTCCGGGAAGATGTGTCGTAGACCCGGGTCCCCATTGGCCCGAAACCGACTGGCTAAGATGTATCCCTATTTAAAAGTGCCACCTTTATGCTTGCTCTTTATTGAGAGATTCTTGGCTCCACAAGCTCAAATCGATTGGCGCGCAGCGGACTTCGTTGTCCCCCGCACCACACATATTCGCTTGCTTGCATATGTAGACGGCACCTTTTTGTATTACTTATTATGTGCATTTACATTACCGCTCCATAGTCATCCATTCAATCGTCGCATCGCATCATACTTTCTGTTTTCTCTCACACTCTCCCACCTGGGACCCAACCGGACGGGCTGAACTGCCTTGTCGTCTCCAAAAGGTCACAAAAGTACATCACGAAAGAAAAAACACTTCAATACCGCATTATCTGATTAAGCCGCCTTCAGACCTATGGATAGATGGCTTACGCTCCCCGGGTGCAGACATACCACTTATCATTATGGGTCGACTTCACGAATCGCTCATTTGAAGCTCAGGTGTAGCCACAGTTGTCAGTAAAAATGTCACCCTCGGATCTATTTTTAGCTCATCTCTGCGTACCCCAACCCTGGCTATTTATAGCACCATTTCAGATCTGGCGTCCATGAATAACAAAAACCCTCACCGGACTGCGTTGGTGAGAAAAAGCGCCCAAAGCTGCTGCGGCCGTACGTAGTGATCTCGTTGAACATAATTTGGATTCCATTAGAGGCATTTTGGTTAGGACCGCCGTGGGAGAGTCGTTACTGGAGTTGGGCATCCAATTAGCATCTTATGTTTATCCCCGGATCTTATGTCTGAATATAACAACCACTGGGGTGGGTTCAGCGCGTTATTGCGAGTAGAAAACGTCGTGCACCTC
Organism: Pholiota conissans; assembly: GCA_015484465.1. Lineage (NCBI taxonomy): Eukaryota > Fungi > Basidiomycota > Agaricomycetes > Agaricales > Strophariaceae > Pholiota > Pholiota conissans. Next base: position 168,847 of record MU155140.1, read on the forward strand.
CAAGCAATATGTCTTTATACAATCCTCGTTCTTTGAGCTGTCAGCAAACGGAAAACGATGACATATAGATCACTCATCTTCGTGGACCATCCGTTTCGTACATAACATATCTTTTTGTTTCTCAAAAGCCGATAGTCCACGTAACCCTCGCGGCTTTTATTTGATTGGCATCTTCGAAACAGATACATGAGAGCACTGGCATCCTGGACGCCGTGGTTCCGATGCACACATACAAATGGCGCTGTGTCTTTGTCCGTGGAAACCAGGAAACTTGAATCTGAATAGTATATAGTCGGCTTGGCACGCCTTGGTATCTCCCATCCAAGAGGGCGCCAACACATATTGGATAGGCAGGCGCAGCGTTGGGATAATCGTCCAATCATTCATTGCATTTTTGTCCGTGGAGAGTCGAACTTGCCGATTTATTCTTGAAGCGCGCATGAGAGCGGTGCATGCGGTTTATAAGTTGTATTCAGGACAGACGGCGTCGGGAATACGCGGTGCTTTTTTTACTAGGAAAGGACGGTAGAAAAGGCAAATGAAACAGCACCCCGCCTCGAGTGTTGATTCCGCAGCAGCACGTACGGCCACCCACGGAATCTGACGGCGAAGATTTTTGAGGAGTGGCGGCGTACCTGGCTGCGGCTTGGGGAAATAGGCTTTGTTGGTCCCCTCGTCGCGTTGTTAAATTATTGAAGCAGAGAGATGGTTTAAGGGGTAATAAATTCCCTACGAAGCTGTTGGAAGATCATACTTACAGTAGGATCAATCATCAATTAAAATTAATTCATGGCGCAGGACACATATAATCATGTCGAGCTTTCATCGTCGCCAAAAAAAAGAGACATGCAGTATAATGACAGCCTTCTAGATGAAGAGAACAGCAATGCTTATCTTGTCTTTTTTTGACATATTATGGAATACGAAGACGATAACAGCATGCTCTGATCTCGACGTCCGCAGTTACGCTTATCTTCGTTTTCCGCTCAAGACGCTCTCTTCGAAGATGCGTGGAGGTTTTCACTTCCGGCTCTCTGTGTTACCGGAAGTAGTTATACGGCATCAGAACCACAAGGCGGTTGAACCGCATATGTCATTGGAGTCTCGGACATTTTTGGAGGGTCGAAAGAATAAACTTTTGAGGGTGCGAAAGGCGGAGCTGCGGTCCTTCTTTCGAAATAGAGTGTAGTTGGAGACTTGACTGTTTCGTGCTGATTTAGGTGTGTATTGTCTGAAGAACATAATAGGAAATTTCTACAACCGCAGCGGTAGTATGCGGGTTCTAGTGCTAAAAGGCTTGTCTCCACAAAGTTTAATTTTAAACAAATTCCCAAGTGGTGCACATGAAATCCGCAGTGTTGCTGACTCGACAGCAGGTATAGCCTCATATTCTGGAATAAACAAAATAGTAGTCATCGATAAAGACCAGGGTGTATCGAAACATGTTCTCATAAACTGAATGGAACAAAATTTGAGGGACTTGCCGCAGGAAGTGCAGATGGGCAAGCATTAGTTTTACTCAATGTCCCTGCATGTTGCCTTGACATGGTAAATCTCATTCTGTTTTTCCGCATATAGCTTCGTTCTGACAACTAAAGGGGCCCCTTTCTTTGAGCCTTTTTATAAGATAGAATCTGTGGAAGTGACCTAGTATTTATTACTGACAACGAAGGATGTCCCTTGATGTCTTTTTGAGATATGTACAAGGCACGGACTTCAAGCAGCTAATGTTCTGGGCGTGTATCGACAACAATTTCCTCTAATCTTTATGTGAAGTATATCGCATATACCACTGTACCGGAATTTCGTGACAGTAATCGGACGGTCAAGTAGAAGTGTTTGCTTCAAGTTATCATGATCGGGCATATGTGATCAGTGTGATAATCATCATATTAAGCGCCCAATAAGCGCCCAAATTGCGGCCCGCGTGTCCGCAAATCCCGTCATTTCCCCTGGATATCTGTTAGGGGACATATGCTAAGGAATTTCTGTCGGTGGTTGTCAAAAATATTTTTTTGTGATCATCTTTATTGGGCAACAATATTAATTTGAGGCATCATATTCCTTAAATTGGGCCAGGATTCGGTGTTCCATCTGGGTATTTCCCTTACAATCACACACTTCATTGTAATGAACATGAATGACTGTCGATTACGACGATATGGGTATGTTAATAGCATCGGTGCGCAGCGACTAAACATCAAACATTAAACAATTTACATAGCAGAGTTATAGAGACGCATGAACCCTTTAGGCGTTGACGTTGACGGGAGTGCATCCAAGCGCGACAACGCCGTCTGAGATAGAGCAGTTGAACATTAACCCGTAAATTTCTCGACGAAAGCTTCCAGCTACTCACTGTAGTTGTTTTTGCTGCAGCACACGGTCTGCTGCGAGCTGGATGAAAGGGTAGAGTCAGAATTGCTCAACTGACAAATATGTGCATGCTGAAGTAGTTTGACTGACCATCCGTTCGACCCAACGCCGATGGCAGTCACAGGGGTGCAAGTGATGCCAACCTGTCCGGTGACGCTTTGGACGGGAATATTTAACTGTCCCAGAATCTTGCTCGCTGCAGCGCTCCTAGCGTCCTGGACGCTGTTACCTACAAAAGGTCCCAAGTTAATTGACCATATTCATAGCGAGTAGAACAGAACTTACAGCATTGTACAGACCCAGTGTTGCATTTAGAGCCGCCGTTAGCGGTGGCATTGTCGACTGCGAGGCAAGCAAGAGCGAGAGTGACGAAGGCGACCTGCATTTTTGATGAGTGCGAGAGGAGGTGGGCGATTTTTTGGTATTAGTGCTGAGTACTTGAGAGCTGAACGAATGTGGGTGTTCGAATGAGGTATTCCTCTCGAAAGCCCTCCCATTTTATACCCATGCAGCTACTGTCGCCTAGAGAAAGAAGAAGGATGCGTAAGACGGCGAGTGCCGCAGAAGTCAAATTCGGGGTGCACATTTTAATCACATACTTTAGCCTTTCTTTCCTTCTGCGAGCTTGCCTATCGAACGATGGCTCCGTGACTATTTCTTGGTTGAATACAGTAGCTTCAATGACGAGAACAGTCGGGACTGTCAAGTAAAGCAAATATACCACGACTACGATGCCTCTTCTGCATCGATGAACGTGTGGAGCTTCAGTCAACATCAAGTAGACACGTTCTAGATGCCACTCGTTAGTAATTTAGTCGCCACGAATTCAGAACCCCAAGCTTTCCATATATATGACGCCACGGCTTTCAGTCGTCTGCCAACCTTGAAAACCCGAGTAATAAACAGGCAGCGGTAGATGTTGCTAGACTCAAGACCAACTCAAGACAATACTTTGAAGGTCAAATAGAATTGTAAGACAGGTAAGGCCATTGTGTGCATTGGCCGAGAAGAATGTATCCTGGATTCGGGTCGCGTTTAGGTCGCTTCATCAGATTCCGTCCAAGCAAAAATGAGATGAGGGGACGGAGATTTGGTTGTCGGTAGTCGCGATCGAAGGAACGATTCCTAGGCTGAGAAAGTTAGAACGCTCGGCTCAAGGACAAAAGAGGGTCGATGGTTTAGCCTTTGTCGAGCTTCTCTTGGCAGATTCTGCAGAAGGATAACATAGGTCAGTCAAACTCCTCATGAAATGCCGATGGGATACACTGTGGCAATAAACCTGGCGCCGTCACGAAACGGAAATTAAGCCAACGCAAAGCTTCCCAGGAGTCTATCCTTAAACTTATTCCGCTCTTGACGCTCTCGACTATCTTGCGAAGGGCGCACATTTTGGATTAAAGGCTAAAAAGCAAAACGGTATTCCGCATCTATCCAAATAAGAGTTTTCAGTTTTAGAAGCACACATCTGTCTATGATCTAGATATACGGAGGCCCAAGCGCTAAGCAATCCCGTTGCAATCAATGAGCGAACCCACAACAACGCTTGATACAACGACGCACCTTTCCTGAAGACATCCAACGTAAACTCCACCACGAGGAGTAGGACACCACCTCCAGGCGCCAGCCGGAGAACCTTGGGCACGAAGCCCTTGTATAGCGCGCCGAATCCTTCTTCGCTTGCAATCTTGACGAGGGCCGGGTACGTCCAGTTGTATTTCGGCGCCACGCCAGGTATCTTTTCTGCTCCTTGTATGCGGGATTTCACGACCTAGAGGAAAAGGGGACTGAGTCTACTTAAAGTGAGTGTGAGCTTGTAGGGCTTGCGTACGTCAAACCTGGTAAGAAGTCAAATGAGCGAGTGTAGGTGGCGGATGAACTTGGGCACTTACGGGGTATTGAGCAGCGTTCCGGCAAACCCACCAATGGCACCAGATACGAAGTTGTTGAATAGTTCGGCTTGTGCACTTTCTGGCTTGGGAAGCAAATGCTTGACTTGGTAAATGCACCCAAAGTATCCTCCGTTCCAGTATACGTGCCTGCGGGATTTTTAGTAAACATTCGAATCGTTATACGGTATGACGTCACCTCCAGAAAGTTGATTCCATTCCAACGTAAAGGCCCAGCGGACCTTCCTTGCGGACGATCTGTTTCACGACGTCTATTGGACCTTTGTAAGTGCTGTGCTTGTCTTGCAGTCTGTCATCATTTAGTACAGGGAAGAGAAAACGATTGAATGCGCTTACTTGATTTTGACGAGTTCGAAAGGCACTACAACAAAACTTTCCTGGAATATCGGGTTAACAACGGATAAACTCGTCGCTTTTTCTTCTTACAGTAGCTCCAGCGCTGCAACCAGTCAGCACCGACAAATTTTGTGTCATTTTGGATTCGCCTGTGAGGCCCATGTACGTTTTCCCCCAGAAATCATTGGATGCACTGGATAGTCGCGTCAATCATACGTAAAACTTCACAATCGAGATACCGACAATTTGACAGCACGCTTGGGCGCCTCGAGCATCAGAGGGGGAACGAGTCCTGCCATACATTGAGCCTTGAACTTCACGGATTGCGAAAATTTGACCGTTACCTCGGTACAAACGGCCTACACTGTGACAGATTTCTCAGAGACGCTTCAAGCATGATACAAGAACTAGACACACCCTTCCTGCTTAACGATATTCCTGAACGTCCCTACAAGCCCAAACTGCGACTTTCCAGTCTCCAACTGTATACGCGTCTTGACCTATGAACAAAACAGTTCGGTGCAGCTCTCGTGTGACACTAAACATCTATGCACGTACAACATCTAGATTTCGGGGTCGTTCAGCCACAAATTCTCGCCAGTATGAAATCTGACTTGCCGAGAGGGTAGAAAGTCAGAATCTCCGAGATACCAGCAATTGCACCCGCCGCAAAGTTGGCCACGAAAGGGAGAGCTGGAGAGTGGAAGTTAGTCAGCTACGCGACGCGCCTCGCCATGATCTTGGACATACGCTTCGGTTTCTTTTCGCTCGACATAGTCCAAGAAAACAAAAGGTGGTGGTGGTGGTGGTGGTACTAGTCTAAGAGCTTCAGTGAACGCTAGCGAGCTCGGGCGGAGCTCCCCAGGGCGGGTTTATCGGCACCTCCGCTTGGGCAGGGAGTGTGACACGCGTGACTCGGGGCCTGAGAACCTGCCCAACAACGCCCACCGCGTCACTCTCGATGAGCTATGGTGTATATCCACTCCTGGCAAGAGTTCCAGGATGCGGCGGAGTCGTTATACGCAAAAGCACCAAATAAAGTATGTCTTTCCATCCATCAGTTGCGCTTTAGAAACTGATGGCACCAATAGGCGCGCTACTGCGTAAAGTGGAAATCATCAGAAGGCAAACTGGTGTTGAAGATCACCGACGATGTAACAGTGAGTCCCCAGGATCAATCAGGAGTGGAAGAGATATCTAATCGTTAGTGATCAGTGTCTGAAGTTCAAAACAAACTCTTCAATCTTTCTTAATCGATTCGAGGCGTTGAACCTGTCGCTCATGCAGAAGATGCAAAACTCCAAACCCCACGAAGAGCCCACAGGCATCGCTACGCCCGCTCTGCTTCCACCAGCCGAGAACGACCGTGCCAATAGCCCAGCACCAGCCCAGACGACTTCCGCGCTCCCATCTGCTTCGGTTGCAGGCGGCGGCGTTAAAAAGAAAAAGCCCAAAAAGAAGAAGTAATAGTTGACCCCAGGCGCGATACTGGATACAGGCAGATGTATATGATGGATAGGTTGGATTGCACGCGTTACAAAAATATAATCGCTCTGGCGAGTTACAAAGTATTCATTTGTGTTATTCGTTGTTCTTACCCTGGTCTGTGAAGGCCTCTGTTTTTCATGTTTACTCTAGATCTCCAATCAACATTCGTAGGGGTCAACCTGCGCTTTGTTACGCTCTTTGCGATATAGATTTTAATCCGCAAGACCTGTCCCCATTGTCGTGATGGAGTCAATTCGGGCGAAGAGATCACCGTTCGATCTCTTTTTTCGCTGCCTACGTGCTGGGATCTGAACGATTGTGAGGGACAGGGGCGCTTGAGAGCACTGCCCACTTCAATTCAAGTGGGCCAGTATGTATGACAACGATCCAAAGTCGAATTTATCACTGCGAACCGTGCATTCTTTGGCAACGTCTTCAGTACAATATTTTCTAAACGTGCCTCAACCGATATCGTGTTAAAATTTTAGATGGCTACCTTTTTTGCGAACATCAGCTAAGATATCTTTCCTGATGCATCTACGCTTTCTTTGGTCGGAGACGCAATTGTTTCTCGCGTCTTTCTTGCATTCACAGCGTACTCCAAAGTCCCCAAAACATCTCCCTCGACCGCTTACCATCATGTTCAGATAAGGAAATACCTCAAAAATGAAATTTACTTCGCGGAAAATATGAAAAGATGCAATCAAATACAAGGCTGCTCAACCACGATGCAAGGGTACCAAAGACGTGTATCAGTATCCAATTCTAAATGCGTCATTTTCATATCAGAGAAGTTGACCGATCCTTCTTTGCCGTACGCAATGTACTGGAACAGTCGATATCGATCGGCAAAAAACAAAGCAATAGACATAATATTTCTTGGCTATAAAGGCAGCCAAATGCGTCTTGGTGAGTCTAGTATGCTACAATGATATTTCCCTCTGGTCAAAGCTAGACTGAAGTGCAGTCGCACACAATCCATACAGTGAACTAATCTTTCATTGTAAAGAGAGAATCTTTCATCGAGCTATCATTTCTACGAAAAAGCAAAAACTTAGCGAGCATCAGACCGCCGACGAAGGTCCCGCAGAGGGATCTCCATCCTCAGGATCAGGAGGAAGCCTAATACCAGCTGAGCCACGTACGTATCGGTCCATCAGAAAGCGCACAGTGATATAAACAATAATTCCCACTTCCTGCCACCTAATCCACGGAATCATAACCTTGGGATTCAGATACTGGCTCACAGGCCAAACAAAAATGTAGAACGCCTGCGTCAGAAGCCAGAGAAGGCAGAGCTCCAAAGAGCGTTGACACGATTGGTTGAATGTTTCGAGCGTGTAAGGTCGTTTGTGGTATCGTTGATAGATGATGTGCATGTGAATGATTATGGTAGGTGCGTAGACGATGAAGAACATCGGTATTCCGCAGATTGGTTCGGCGAGAGATTCAGTGATTGAGCAAGCAATGGATAGGACAATGGACAGGACCAGGATCTCAGTTGGAGGTTGATAATATGCACTCGATTCCATGGATGAATCAGTTGGCGAATGCACATGTAGTGCGTCAGCATCGTCGCTAAAGTATAGTCAGAATGATTTTTCTTCTCCTTCGCGTAAAATAAGTTCGGCGACTTACATTGGCTCTAGTACAATGTCCTCCCTAAATTTTAGACGTGATTAAAAGGTGAGGGAAGAACGAGGTAGAGGACGCACCTTTCACCTGCTAATATCCGACGCCTTCTTTCCGCATAAATGCTCTGGGTATATCGTACGACGAAGTACACGATCAATAGAGTCTCCGTTCCACTAGGTCCAAGATGGATTAAAGGTATCACGGGCATTTTCGCCGTAACACTTTTGGAGTACACCATAAGACACCGTGTGCAGATCCAGAGAGGAATCAAATCGAACGAAAACCCTGCAACGACCGTTGCCTCTTTCAAAGTTTGGCTTCTGCCCCTCAATACCTTGACGATGAGGACGACGTGGAGCAGAAGGGTTGGGATATAGACTCCAAGTGAGGTTACAATCCCCACGATAAGCGCCGATTGAAGCGAATAATCTCTCAATTCGATAACGATAGTGAGCAGTGAAAGATATATGGAGATCAGAAGTAAAAATGGAGAGGGCTGATAAATTTGATCGGGAAGGGGTTCAGCAGTGGGCTGTGACTCTTGTAGTTCAGGCTGAGTTGGTTGGGCATGTCTAACAGGCGCAGCGCTGGATCACAACGAAGGATTAACAAATTGCAAAAAATCCAGGAGTAATATTTACTTACGAATTCCCGTCTTCAGCATCCCGAGCTCTCGCCAAGCACTTCTCTCTGCTCGTCATATGAATATCGACCGTATATCGTATCACGATGAATATCATGATGAGAGTAGCTTGGCTGCCTGGTATCGTTGGAAGAAGGAAAATGGCCTCATATCCGTCGTGTCTGGCCATCGACCACAACCCAGTGTGAATGATCATTGTAAAAATCCAAATGTCAGTCAAAATCCTGGCGTAACGAGACGCCTTAAGCGTGTCTGGCGCATTGTCACCTCGTACCCGCCAACGTACGATCGACTGCACCGCGAAGTAAAGCGTTGGGGCGTAAGTGACAAGAGCAAAGAAAAATGCAGAGAGTGGGACTAGAACTTCTGAGATAGAGGTTAATCCAGTCCAGAAGATGAGGGCGCAGAGCAGGAAGATAGATGGATGGTATGCGCTGGTGAGGCTGGTGCTGCTACGCCATTTCGCATCGCGGTTGTCTTGTCTTGATGCTAGGTCTGAAGGATCAGTTTGTGGAGGCATGGTGGATGGGTGAAGGTTAAGCGCCAGGACGCATTGCGTATCTTAGCATAGAGCTGGAGGGTGCACACCATTTGCACAGTAATCGCCTCATGCTGGGTGGGAAGATGATCAAGAGTTGCAACGCAGGCAGCTTCACCGTCTTCGCACGGCAACTCTAAACGGCGATGTGACTGACTCCCGCAATAAATCCCAGTTTCCCTGGCTCGGATTTGAAAGTACATACAGAATTGATTAAAGGAGAATGATCGAGCAATGAGCGTGATTTGTTGTACATAGGTGGAGACAGGCAGTTGAATAACTCGAGCCCAAGTCACCTCAAAATTTTCTACCCTCTGCTATTTTCCCAACATTTAAATCTAGTCTGACACCCTCTTGCTCCAATGCCAAAAAATGTGTTCGTGTGCTTTCCAGAGTTGCGTCATCTTTAGCGACAATAGTGACAGTATTTGGACGAGTATAACGATGCCACCGGATGGAAACGCCCTTGCCAAGAATAAGGCACTTGAGATTTGTACGAGTCCGATAGAGAGTCAGGAGTGACGCGCAATCCAAAAGTCTTTCTTGGTCGATGACTAGCTCTTCGAGCAGAGGGAAATATAGAGGTTGTATATTTTCAGGCGTTACTGACATTATAGTTAGCCGGTCGAAAAAGAGGAAGACGGGGAAAGGTCTTGATAACGTAAGATGGAGGTGTTGTAGTGTGTTTGGTATGTGATTGCAGAGGATATTGATATCTCCTTTCTCGAGCACTATCCAGCTGAAAAAGAGGTATTTTATACGACAGTCGGAGTGTTGCACGAATTCGACAACATCAGTCATCCACCCTAGCGTCATGACCCGCTCGAGGATGAGCTTAGTAAGAGAAGGGCAGCGCAAACGCTGCAATATTTGAAGACCTCGGCTCCCGATAAGTGTAATGTCCAAAAGCATCCCATGGACAATTGGTTTTGAAGGTAGCGGAACTGAATTTTGGTGAATTTCTGGCCTCATCTTGCATTTTTGGAGACGAGGAGCACAGCGAAGTACCTCAAGGCACTCGGACACGTCCAGACCATCATAAACATTGAGGTAAGAGAGGTGATTCAATTTTATCTTGACATCTTTTAGTCGGAGATGCTTTGTTATGAGAACTTTCGGCCGCACAAGGAGATTTTTGAGGTCGAAGGTAGTGTTTGTTCCCGGAGCAGTTGACGATAGGATTAGTGTCTCTAGCTTGGCAGTACCTTCCATATCGCTGGAAAATAATGAGAGGTGATCGGAGGGGCCGATGAAATAGAGCAATCGCCATCGCGAGGAATATTGGTTGAGAACTTCAATCAGATTACGGGCTCCTTCATGATTTGTTTGAACAAAGATTGAGAGAGGACACTGGCCAGATCTATCAATCCAGTCTTTGACCAGGTATGGTAATGACTTCATGTTTGCTGGCGTGACATGCAAAGGAACATGATCCCAGAGCGCCGGTGTCGAGAATGCAATGTTTCTCCACCTTTGAGAAACGGATGATAGGATAAGAGGGGCAGTTAGAGAAAAGCGATCCTGCGTCATTTGAAAATCAGTGTTGATGATGTCTGAGCTGTGGATACATAGCTTGAATATTTCTGCTATAACTTCGAGAGGCAAGCGGCGCGTAAGCGTATCATGATGCGCATTGACTTGGGTTTCAAGCTCGGACTGTTGCCTTTCCATCGCGACGATGGCCTCTCGCATCTCCATGATTTTCCTTCCCAGTTCGAACTGCTTTTGACATGGTTCGCAAGCTTCTGGATCTGACGGTTGGCAAATATATGCGCCATGAATTTTAAAACGATTTTCGTAAGAACAGGGAGTAGTGATATTCATCGTAAACCAAGTTTTCGGGACATATGGAGGACTCGGAAGAACTGTTGGGAAAAAACGATGAGTCAAACTTGCTGGTGTGAATTAAGCTTGCCATACCTTTCGCAAAAAGTGATGCTGTAGCGCGTAGCAAGGACGAAACCAAGGCTGCAGATCTAAGGAAACGTATAGGAAGTTCAGACTAAGGAAGGAAAAGGGAGGAAAGTATAGTAGTACTACTAGCGTACTGACGGGCCTACGTGAGGGCCGGAAATTGTCTCCGCGCTACATCAATGCATCATAAACCGGCAAGTCCCCTCCAACTCATTCTTGACCATTGCGTACTGTGCCCTTTCAGCTACAGTACATAGCCCAGTCCTGTTGAAACATACGGGGAACTCTCCTATCGGCAGACACTGAAACGACTTGAACTCGGTCAGGAAACCGACTGACTGAAAGCATTCTTTCCATCCATCAATCATGGAAACCGAAAGATTCCCTTTACAGGTGGACTATGCAACACAAACGAACCAAAACTGTCTATATCTTACACGCAAACGTCAAAGAGCACGCATTTACAAGTCAATCAGTGTGGAAATCAAGTTTCGACTGTTTTTCGACCGCAGTTTCTATGATCATGACTCCTAGGACGTAATTGGACAACCCTCTCTAAAAGATTCTTCAACACTCCTAGAAAGCATCTACGTCGTAAAAACAGGCACCGATGACCAGGTCAAGCGGCCTCTGATTTCTCTTCTATGAGAACATGGCGAAGAGACAACACGCGCCTCTGTTGCCACGTGTCATCGTATGTCCGGGCACTCGCCCATCACCAACAGCTGAACAGCGGCTTTTTCACTCTTCTCTTATTTCGATTCGCAGTTTGGTATTTTTTGGTGTGATTTTTTTCTTATTTTATCCCCTACTGTCAGCGCCCGAATCCATCTGAAAGCTGATATACCCATTTTGATAGCCAATCTCGGAAAGTTAAGGCTGAATGCGCGTTTTTATCAACCATCTTCGATCACGATAACGGCCCCGCAATCCTCTGATAGCTTCAGTCATCCACCAAGCATCGATGGTCAGCCTCAGGCGGTTTCGCATGCGATTTCGACGCCCGCATGGAACTGGAGATGTGTCACAGTTTCCGCTATTTTTGCGCATCTTCTACGGATCACAAGACAGCAACAGTGGTAGTAGAGCTCTCAACGCCAGTTGTCAGTTTAAAAGGAAGCTCAGCCACATTTGCGGCATCTCTGACTTGCCTTCTCATCCCCCTTCTCAGCTATGTTGTTGGGCATGCATTTCGCGCTTCTGTTGACATTGCTGCCTTTTGCTCTATCGAGCTCGTTCGGTGCTCTCTCTCCTGGCAACAGCAATGTGACACTCGGTCCTCGAGCTCCTGTGGGTACTGCGAAGAACGTCATCATTCAGATGTTCGAATGGACTTGGGACAGCATCGCTGCGGAATGTACGGATTTTATTGGTCCAGCAGGATACGGTTTTGTGCAAGGTGTGTATTTTTTCATGTTCGCTTTATGAACGCCGTTCTGATTTTATGATTTTATTCCAGTCAGCCCTCCTCAAGAGCACATCGCCGGAGCTCAATGGTGGACAGATTATCAGCCTGTCTCCTATATTCTGACATCGAAGCGAGGAAACCGTTCCCAATTGCAGAGGTGGGTTTATCCCATCACTATTTTCATTTGCATATATTTACAAGTTTGCCCCTAGTATGATCAATACATGTCATACCGCTGGCGTCAAAGTCATCACAGGTGAACCCTCGTTCTCTTCTCCACAAGGACCAAGGCTCTGTACTAATTAAACTTCATAGACACATTATGGAACCATATGGCCGGCATTGACTCGGGTACTGGAGTAGCGGGTAGCTCGTTCACCCATTATTCCTACCCCGGCATATACCAAAATCAGGTACGTATCGACTTCCATCAGTGGTTTTATGAACTAAACAAATCAATCAACGATACTAGGACTTCCACCATTGCGGTCTTGAACCAGGCGACGACATTGTCAATTATGACAATGCAGTCGAAGTCCAGACATGCGAGTTGGATAATTTAGCCGAGTAAGTCGTGTATTTGGGCTTTTGGTAGCATATATTGACTTCACGCTGATAGTCTAGCGACCGAGACTGAATACGTCCGCTCGCGTCTAGCCGCGTACGGGAACGACTTACTCTCTCTTGGCGTAGACGGATTTCGTCTAGATGCTGCGAAACGTACGAAGCTATGTCTTGCTTATGCTAAAGGCAGTTCCATTACGAATTAACTCAACGCCGCCTTCAGACATCAATGCCTCTGATATCTTTAATATCACTTCACGGCTTGCAACCAAGCCTTATATCACGCAGGAAGTCATTTTCGGGGCGGGCGAGCCTATCACGCCTGCGCAATACGTGGGTAACGGTGAGTCTTCATTCTTGAATTTGTACAAATGAAATCATCCTAATTTAATAAATCAGGCGATGTTCAAGAGTCAGTGAAAGTCGCCTTCGTTATACGACGACGTCTGAAGAAGTTTTTCTCTTACAGATTCAGATATACCACCGCGCTGCAGAACGCCTTCTCTGGCGGAGGAATTTCTAATCTGCAGAACCTCGATAATCAAGGTATGCGACGCCCACTACCGTATGTTTATTTACTTGATGTGTCGTTGATGTGCAATATCAGGCTGGGTACCGGGAACGCAAGCGAACGTCTTCGTTGCAAATCATGATACCGAAAGAGTTCGTTGGTGCTTTCCTTAAAGTACGATGATTAACAAATATACCGAACAGAATGGAGCTTCGTTGAACTTCAACTCGCCTTCAAATACATATATAACCTCCACAATCTTTTCGCTGGCCCATTCTTATGGAACTCCCACCATCCTCTCCAGCTACTCGTTCTCGACGACCGATGATGGGTCCCCGAATGGTGGTAAGTAATTTGTGCTTGTGTGTTCTGTGCCATCGGTTATTTTACTCATGGTTATTTAGGCGTGGGTACTTGCTCAGCGAACGGCGGTAGCGGAGGATGGCTCTGCCAACACCGCATCCCAGCCATAGCCGGCATGGTCGGTTTCCGCAACAACGTTGGCTCGGCAGCGATTACGAATTGGGTCTCGCCTCAGTCACAGCAGATTGCATTCGGCAGAGGTAAGCACTATTTTGAACGTGTGAAGGGCGCTTAATAACTTTTGACAACTCCTATTTAGGTGCTCTCGGATTCGTAGCGATCAATAATGCTGATTCTGCATGGACCACGACATTTACTACTTCCCTACCTGCTGGATCGTACTGTGATGTAATCGGCGGGAAGAGCTCTTCGGGAACATGCACTGGTTCCTCGTAAGCGGCTGTGTCATCCGAGTTCGTTCGAGCATTATTTGAAATAACGTTTCTTGTAGGTTTGTCATATCTAGCAGTACATTCTCGGCAACCGTCCCAGCACGTAGTGCGATTGCCATCCACACCGGCGCTCTCGGAACTGGCTCTGGTACCGGAGGCGGCTCAAGTGGCTCTGTCGCTGTTACATTCCAAGAAACCGCAACGACAACTTTCGGCGAGGTATTTCTTTCCTCTGTTTGTGCGATGATATACCTCTAATGACTGTTGAATCCACCTGGAGAATATCTTCCTTGTTGGAAGCATATCACAGCTCGGCAATTGGGCACCAGCATCTGCGGTTCGTCGTTATTTCTGACGGATGTGGATTCGCTTGACTTAATTTTTCATCGTCTTTAGATCGCCCTTTCATCCGCTACGTACCCTGTGTGGAGTGTTACTGTTTCCTTACCTGCAGGGACGGCTTTCCAGTACAAGTTCATTCGCAAAGAGACAGATGGAACGGTACGTCTTACATCTTACGAGATTATATATGCGTCTCAATGCATATCTTCTTCCTCAGGTCAACTGGGAATCGGACCCCGATCGCTCTGCGACTGTTGTTTCGTCTGGCACCACACAGACGATAACCACTACATGGCGCTAGCGATTGCTCGCCACAATCAAAAGGAAAGGGACAAGCACTCAATCATGTATACACATAAGTGGAAGAAGGGGATCGGCATCATATTTGACGTTGATGTAAACACTAACTACTGGCTCATAATGGAATAGACATTGTCTTTCAAGGACGCGCCCTTATCCTCTCCAGGGCCTGGGTCCAGGGACCTGTATTAACGGCAACCGTTCGTCATCAATACCAAGGATCTCTTTTTTATTACGTTTTTGCACTTACGGTGTACGCGGTAGGGACGGGGTAGTATATGTTGACAGTCAGTCCGGGATCGCTAGCAGAAACGTATCCAGGGATGGATACTTTGGATGGGTTACCGCTTCCTGAGCCAGTAATCTTGATCTGGGCGCAGGAAACGTAGAACTGCGGAGCGCCAGCTACGTGGAGGGCATCTTGCTCGATGCGAACCAAGTACTACACAGGGATCTTGGTTTCAGCACGACAATCACATTTGGTACATGAAATGACGATGTTTACCTCGCCAGGGGGCGTGGCAGCAGGGATTGTGGTGGTCAGCTGGTTGGCGTTGAAGTCGGAGAAGCTGAAAGGGTTGAAGGTGGCGCCCCACTCGGCGATCTGAAAGTGGTGCGTCGTAAATTTCTTGAAGTCATATTCTGGAGATGAATTACCTTGAACCAGTTAGCGCCACTGCCGTCCCACGACGCTGCAGTGCTAGGAGCCTTGCCAAGGTAGATAGCGGCAGGCCCAAGATGATACAAGGTGTTGTCGAGCTTGAAGCCGATGGTGCTTCCGGATGCAACACTGACGGTCTCCGTCGCGGCACCGGGGTTGACATTGCACCTGATGTCGTTGGAAGTGACGCTGGTGACTGGCGAGTTGTTCACTGGTTGGCGCACCGCCGCGGTGGACGTCGTGCTTCCAGCAATCAATGTGGTCCAGATGTCTATCGTAAATTGTGAGCATAGAAATCAAGATGGATGCTCGACTTACAATGGGCAGAAGCGCCATGCGCCAAGGCGACGAGAGCAACAAGACCAGAGAGCTTCATTTTACTTTAAGACCTGAAGGATGTGGAAGGGATAATTCATCGTGCGTTTTATACCCTCAAGGCAAGTAATAAACTCGTTTATGTCAATTGTGTTTCGCAGCTTAGAAATGGCAAAAAATGCCTCAACGGCGAAGGTGCGGAAGAAATGTAACATAGCTTCGCCGCTGAGCATGCGGCAGGGGTCTATAGTCGGTGAAAATCTTCAGATGTAGGTAAGGAGACAGGTCAACGCCTGAAGTGCTCACTTGAGCCCGGGACCCGAATTGTCAATGGTCCGAAGTTGCTTTCAATACTTATGTGCATAAGCTCGGGCGATTCGCCGTCTAGGTAAGTCCTGAGGGATCCGGCCTTTCGACAGAGTCTATTCTCTTGCTTTAGAATAAATTAGAGAGGACACACGAATGCATGAGTTCGTATGGAGAATTGCTCACCTGACTCTTATACTTTGATATTCTAATGGTCTTTGCTTGGAATCTTGTCTTGGCAAAGTGTTTTTCAGCTTCTTTGCATTACACATTTCAGGTGTTTATCCAAGGAATAGGCTCAATAACATTGAATAGGTAAAAGAGATCAACAACCGTCAATCTAGAGTGCTTATCAGACTGCTTCTATGCGCCAAGCGGACGTCAACAGTACGTAGAATAAATGGGCGTAATGTCGAGTCGGAATTTAAGCGCCTAAGAACCGAGGTGAGTGTTCTACAGTCTGAGTGTAATAGGTATTAACCTTCAATTACACTCGCGACAAATAATTATCACAAATTTTATATGTCCTAGTAGTAGAATCGACGAGTACATCTTATCGTTACCCACCTGATGATCGTGTCGTTTATTTTCGGAGAATCTCTAAATCTTCTGGGCCACCTGACGCGACTGGAATTTGAATGATGCCGAGGGACGAGTATACAATTCTTATAGCATAATGTACATAATGCGCATTTTTTTCATAGCATTTACAATAACTCCAATGATTTGTGTAGTTTTTCCCGACATCATACAGACTGGTGAGGAACCACATCTCTTTCATGAAGATCCAATGAATTGCTTAAAACTATCTGTTCGTTTGCTTGGTCTCACATCACTAGAGGTCGTCAGGGATGATCATGTCTTCCATACTATCTGTCAAGTATCTCAGACGCAAGTATTATAACTATCATTCAAAGATAATCGCGCAACGATTGTCAAAAAATAGCAGTCATAATTATCACCATCATAGGAAAGTCTTCCTAAAAATAGACGTTCACGTTACTATAAATAGTGCATTGCAGAAGTGCGCAAACTTGGAACGAAATTTCCAATGCGCTTGACAGTGCATCTACCGAAGGCTCAGAGTTTTTGACCTTCACGAGTCTGTTCTCGGATACTAGACCGAACATTCCTCTTATAGACTGAACATAAATAAACTGATCATAAAAGTAAAGCCACAATTCATTCAAGGGTCAGGTCTACAAACGGCAACATTCTATCCTAAAGTGTACTACGTTGCAGATATCGGTGAGCCCGCGACATTTCCGTTCCTCAAAAGGGGCTATTGAGTTAGGTGAGCTTAAAGGTTGATATTGATAGGGGTGCATCCGAGCGCAACGACGCCATCTACAGTTGCAAGTCAGCAAAGTAACTACAACATCAATCTCCCCCGCATAATTGCTTACTGAAGCTATTGTTGGTGCAGCAGACAGACTGCTCAGAGCTGTAAAAACATTAGCGTCAATTGTCGCCAATTCTATGAGATTGACTTACCAAGAGGTTCCCGAGGCGCCGATAACAGTGATGGGGCTGCAAGTGACGCCGACGAGGGCAGTAACGTCCTGGACGACTATGCCCAAGGAGCCGAGCAGAGTCGAGATGGCAGGATCGGTAGCTTTGCCAGTACTAGCGCAGCACTGAAGGCTGCCAGTGTTGCACTGGTTGGAGGGCGATCCAGTGGCGGCAGCAAGGGTAGCCCCGAGAGCGAGCGCAGCGATAACTTTGAATTGCATGTTGAGGAGTATGAGCTTCGGAACTGTGTTGCAAACTGTTCGAATGAAGATCTGGGATAGGATAGTCGAGCTTTTATACGTTTCTTTCTGAGGGTGTACGAGATATGTTTTCCAATGTTTGCGGACTGCGATTCGTCCAGCTAGCCTGCAGAAAAAGCCTTCCCATGTCGAAGTGGCGAAGTGGAGCTCAAGAATGAGTTGAACGAACCAAGGAGTATTGTTGCGGCCAGCAAGTGTCAGAAATAGATTTAATATCGACATAATAGGCCGAAAAAGCTCTCGTGTTCTTGACGTATTCCGGGGAACGTGGTGGATGTCACTGGTGTATATCAAGGTCACGAATCAGATTGGCGTCATTGGGTGACTTTCCATAACGCTAACTTGAATATCTAAACCAATAAACCTTAAAACAAGGGTCCTAGCCGACGTGCCGTTGATGATAAAACATCCGATCTGTCAACATGAAAGCCGTTTGACATTTCTAAACCTTAAATTTGGAAGAGGCCCCCCCCCCC